>JACGDI010005405.1:0-48857 GCA_014898725.1 Jacaranda copaia | reverse complement strand
TATCACCTCAATCCACCGGACTTCCGGACCATCAAGCTCTTTGCAGCATCAATACTCAAGCAAATATATTTAAGTAGTTTAAAAAATATTTTTATCACATAAAAAATTATAAAATAGTTTTAATTTTACATATAATAAAACTTTAAACACAAACAGCAAATGTGTCACAGTTTCTTGTATACATTAATTTCAATGTGTGTAATCTTGTGTTGATTGGTTAAAATTTTAGTATTAGGGAATACAGGTAATTTTACCTGTTTAATATTAGGATGCGTGGATATTCTTTGAACTTATACCATATCCAAATTCATTCTATCATTTTGGATTTTTAGGTTTGGGCTGTTATAATAAATATTAATTGGACATGCATATGAGTATTCCAATTCTTTTGAAGATGAGTGGACAAATAAAGATTGATTCAGGGAGGGAGTCAGAATTTTGTTTTATTGAGGGTGAAAATTTTAATTATCAAAAATATAATTTATTTTATTTTATATGTATACAAAAAAATACAATTGAGCAAAAGACATATTTTCAATAAGAGGATGGGCTAATTTATAATTTAAAGATGGTAAAAGTATAATATTTTAAAATTTTTAATATAAAAGATGAAGTAAATGGGGTTTATTTAAATCACTAAATTTTTGTCTAAAAAAAGGGATAAAATTGTCATTAGCCATGATTGAGTGGTTCTTGACCTAATAATTTATGAAATTTAAATTTTAAATTTAATGAATTTTTAATACATATATATAAATAAAAAATAAAAATAAAAAATAGGCATCTCAACCTAATCCAATAACAATAAATGGATGGAATTTGTGATTCATCCAATGACTTTGTAGTTTGCTCTTTCACACTACAAAGAAGCAGGGCAACAGTGTGGGCCACCACCAGCGGCAGCTCACTGTATTAGTAGATAAGCATAAACCAATTTGGCTGCATTATTATTCTACTCCTTTCCAGAAAGGATTAGGGAAATCCTCAAAATCCCAATCAAACCCAGCAACCTGAGAGCATCAGGAAAGGGCATCCAAGTAAATTTTATTTATTATTCGGTCCCATCCATGTCTTCAATGCCAATCAATCACACCAACTGTTCACGTTTCTTCTGTGAGAGAACTCTCTACTGTTTCAGGAATTGGAAGCAGAAAATACAAAGAAGGCGGATTCATCATCATTCATCAGATCAACAATATCTGTCAAGTCTCGCCCTTTGTTCTGCCCCCATGGCTTCATCATCTTTAGCCCTAACTGCCCTCAATTTCAAGCCATACCCACGTCTCTCGACTTCGTCGTCTCCGCCATCTTCATGGTCTGGTCGGGGAAGGGTGGCGGCGAGGGTTAGATCCGAGATGAAAATCTACAAAGGGACGCACATGAGAGAGCAGCGGCTGACGGAGATGATAGAGCAGAAGGTGATGGAGGCAAAACAAGTGTGCGGGGAAGATGAGACGTCCGATGAGTGCAAGGTGGCGTGGGATGAAGTTGAAGAGGTAAGTCAGGCCAAGGCCG
Source organism: Jacaranda copaia (assembly GCA_014898725.1). Classification (NCBI taxonomy): domain Eukaryota; kingdom Viridiplantae; phylum Streptophyta; class Magnoliopsida; order Lamiales; family Bignoniaceae; genus Jacaranda; species Jacaranda copaia. The sequence goes on along the minus strand of JACGDI010005405.1, from coordinate 47,342 downwards.
ATCTCCGCCTCAAGCTCAACCAATTGCAGCAGGATCCCCTTGAAAACTTTTGTCGGGAGAATCCAGAAACCGACGAGTGTCGTATTTACGAGGATTGATCTTTAATTCATCATATTCCTATTTGCGCCCCCCCACCCCCCTCCCCCCAAGAAAAAAAAAAGGAAGAAGAAGAAAAGGAAACCTCCAGATTTCCTTTTGTATTGTTCAGTTTAATTTACTGAAGACCTAAGTTGTTGGCATGGTAAATTATTAGGTTATGTGATCTTTCTTATTGGGATTTTATGTCAATATTTTAGATATATATGCATATAAATTCATGCATCTATTATTGAATCAACACAATTACTTCATAGTCTTCATTTTAGTCCAAAGCATCAGTGTGAGTTACAAGGCTCTTTGGGGCTAAGAGTAGCAACAGCCATCTCTTCTATTCTTGTTATCCAATCTTTGGGCGTGCCCTCAATGATTTAGCTGTTGAATCTCGATTAATTGAATTTTTCATTCACTTGTAATTATTTTCAAGAGTTTTATACAAGCCTCTTCAAATTGGGTTTATTACTATTGAAAATTATTTCTGTAGGATTTGAAAATTATTTAAGAAGGATTGGTAAAACAACCACAGCACTGACAGATTTGATCTTCAAATCAACAAAGATGAAAATATAACGTGTTTATGTAATTATTGAGCAAAATGCATCTTTTGATGTTACTTTTTTCGATTTGAGTCATGTTTAGTGTCCTAAAGGCGAATGCGTCACCGCAATTCATAAAAGTGCTAGGCCGGCCCTTCTACCGCAAAGATGATTGGTTCACGAATTAATACCACGACCGGATCGAGATTCAAAGCCATGACTTTCTTGTGATGGGCTCTGTCCATTTAAGCTATAAGCTACCTCCTTGATGGATCTTTTGCTGCTACCTTGCATGTATGGGAACAATGAAATACATTACCTTAGAATCTCCTGCTACAGCCTCCTTGACATCAAATATGAAGGTGAACTCCTGAACAGAGCCTATACAGAAAATCATAGATAAAACGAAGGGTATGCGTCCTGTCTGCAGCATGTGTAAGAGCAGCAAAATCAAGTTAGTTCCTGGACCTCATCTGGAGAATAATCCTTTTAGTGGCGAGTAGCTGCTTAGTTTTAGGGGATATTTTTGCTGAATTTAGTACCAACGTTAATAAATTTAACAATTATATATCATAACATATTTTTAAAACTTATAAAATATTAAATTTTATTTTTAATTAAATTCTTAAAGGGTTTGGAAATATAAGATAAGCTTAAAATGTTAGTAATAGTAATTTTGTTACTAACATGTTAAATTATAAGAGTTTGTTAAAATTTTAAAAATTTATTTTTAAAATTTTTAATTTTTTTAAAAAGAATTTAAAAGATTATAATATTTTATTTTGAAAGTTTACAAGATTTCTTTTTTTTTTTAAAAAAAAAAAAAATAGTGAACATTTTATAATATCTTATAAGTTTTCAAATATTTAACAAAATATTTGGAGTAATTTTTGAACTCACCAAAATATTCTTGACATGGGATAGCCCAGTCCATCAACACTGGGCTAAAGATATTGTGTGAAACAACCCAATTGTCTATTAGGCCCAACCATTTGTAGGCCGGCCATATTATCGATCGGGTTTCAACCTCATTAGACAGCATTCACTTTGTCAATCAGGTTATGGTCGATCACCATCAAGAATGTATTGTTCAACATTCAACCAAGGAACCTTGAGTACAATGGAGTTACACCTTGTCAACCAGAGTTACAATTTGTTGACAAGAATTTGTAGAAATGTCTCACAGAAGTATTTATCTTGACCGGGGAGGTCAAATAGAGGTGACGGCCTCTCAGCTGCATTAAATGCTCTGCGAGGTGGTGTGCTTCCACATTAATGGTGCATGCTACTACTAGTATCCCCTTTTCAGCTGTGCCAAGCTACTACGCACCTCCAGTATACCACCTTGTCCTAAGTAACTGGAGGTAACGCCACCTGGAATAATACACAAGTTGGAGAAGACTTCAAGGCCCTGAAACAAAGACAAAGGTCCTTCCTATGCAACAAGGACGCTATAGACATATCATCCACATCAGGAATGCTATAAATACCTCATTGCCAGCTTTTAGCAAGGTATGTCATTCATCACTATAAAGCCCTCACTCTGTTGCTCTTTTTTTTAGTCAATTATATTGACTTGAGCGTTGGAATACCTTAGCTGAAGGCTTTTTGGTGAGCCTAACGTTTGCTATTAGTTACAGGACTCGACCTCATTACATACTCAAACACTTCTATTTGACCAATTGCTTGGTCGACTAGACTAGATTTAGCCCAATACATTTCTAAACAGTTTACACCCTTATCATTTGGTGTCATCTGTGGGAAGTTTGAGTCCGCAATTATGAAAAATGGTAAACACTAGGTAAGCTGCTTCTAAAGGGGAAAAGAATAGAAGGTCAACTTGTCATCCTCAACCCCAAAAAGAACCAGATGTGGTGGGACCCAATGCCTAGCTAGAACCAGTGGTCACCATGGCCATATCCCAGCTCATGCAGTTGATAAGCGGTCAGATATTTGCCCAAATTTCTACTCAATAGTCAACCATCCTTAACAAATATAATAACTAGTTGGACCAGTTGCTAGTGCCGCTCCTAACCTTCCCAGCATGAGGAGAGGCCTCCAAGAGAAGAAAAGAGTTCACTAAAAGCTAGGTGACCACCCACTTGATGAGAAAATAGTCTTGGGCAATTCCTAAGTGAAGAAGCACGACCTAACCTTCGGGAAGAAGTTATAGATTCAATAGATCAATGTGCTTGACCCCCATTTAGCCCTATAGCACAATAAGGCTGAGTGCCTGAGACCCCAAACAAACAGAGGCATGTCCTAGGCCAATTGAGAGGAATGGAAAGAGGTGTCCTACCAAGTACAATAGTTGAACAAGTAATTGGAAGAGACTTCAAAGAGAAACATTAAGAGGAACCCTCTTTATGATAGTGCTCCTCAGTTTCATCGAGAGCTGGAGTTACCATTTGTGCAAGAGATAATCGATGAGTGCATTATTGTTGATGCCAAAGTTTCTATTGGGCTGCCCAAATGTGATGGATTGTGGGACCCCAACAAGCATCTGTTACAATTCAAGTAGATGATGCAATTGCATGTGCAAAACCAATATATCCATGCCAAAATGCTAGTCACTACGTTTTAGGGACTCTTGATTGGTTTATGAAATTGAAGCCAACATTAATCTTTTCATACAACTAGCTGTGTGATAAGTTTCTCCACCAGTTTGCTGGTTGGAGAAAGATGAAGCTCCCTCACACTTATTTGCACACTATTAAGCAGAACGAGGGAAAATCCCTTCATAATTTCTTCACCAAATTCAACACTAAGTTTTGAAGATTAACAGTCCTCGAATTGAGTTTTTGATCGATGTGCTCTTCTTGGGCCTTTGTCTTAAGAAATACACCAACGCCTTAGTCAAGGAGTGACCCAAGATGATGGAAGAGTTGTCCGACCTAGCTAAGAGGTACATGATGTAAGAATACATTAACAAGTTGAAGTATGGCAACCCCAACAACGATAAGAAGAAAGGGAAGGAGACAGATGATAGACAACAAAAAGATGATCATTGATCTCCGATCAAATGCTTTCACAATTATACTCTCTTCAATACTGCCAGAAAGAAGGTGCTATTCACCAGCTAACACGATAATCTCTTTAAAAAATCTAAAAAGCTGACTGAGACTGAAACCATGAAAAGATCAAAGAAGTACTGTCACTTTCATAGGTAGAAAGGTCATGACACGGAGGACTGTTTCAATCTTCATAACAAGATTGAAAGACTCATTTGAAAAAGGCATTTGAAGAAATCCATAGATAAAAAAGCCAGACATAAAGTAAATGTAACCGAGAAAACTCACCATAGAGAAAGGTCAGTTAGCTTGAGGAAAGAACATAAGGGAAAGAAACTTGACCATGATCCGTGCTCACCTATTAGAGGAGTAATCGATACTATCGTTGGGGGTCCAACTGGGGGGCTCCAAATCAACATGAAGATAGAATCAGAGGAGGTTGGAATCCACAAAATCTACCCCAATCAAAATAATTTTCTAGCTATCGACCAGCGCGGAGCTGATCTCTAGTATAATAAGAATTAGAAGGCTAATAACAAACTGGATTGCCCCCTTATAGTATCCGCTAAAATAGAAAAATTTATTTTCTTGTCCCCTTGAGAATAAGGAAGGTGTTGGTCAACAACGGCAATTCTGCAAACATTATTTTCTTGTCAACCTTAAAGAGAATGAATATGGAAAAGTTGAAATTTTAGCTAGTGTGTACCCCATTAGTCAGATTTGTGGGGTCAGAGATCATCCCCAATGGGTCCATAAACTTATCCACATCATTTGGGGAGGCCCTTCGGGGAAGAACACTCATGGTTAACTACTTAGTCATCAACACACTTTTTGCTTACAATACTTTAATTAATTGACAAGTACTGAATGATTTTCGAGCTATTGTCTCAATCTATCACATGAAGGTCAAGTTTCTGATAGTCGTTGGAATTGGCAAACTTCTCTGCAACATGAAGAAAGCTTGGTGATGCTATATAATTTCAGTCGAGGCAAATGAATAGAAGATTTGATCAAAATTAAAACCTTTAGGGGATGCCCTAGTAGCAGAATCTGAAGAGGGACAATAGAACAAAAAGAGAAAGTTAGAGGAGACTAAGGTTGAGCCTATCGGAGAATTCAAGACAATCGAGCTGGAGCCAGGAAACCCCAATAAGACCATTAGAATTGGGACTAATCTAGGCAGTTATATAGAGTACCTCATGATCGATTTCCTCAGAAGAAACATTGATTTTTTTGTATGGAAGACTTCTAACCTCTAAGGAATTGAACCCCAGTGTTATCGTTTGCCGCCTAAACGTAGACCCCTCATTTAAACTAGTGAAGTAGAAGACCAAAACTTTCAACATTGAGAGATGCCAAATCATTGAAGAAGAGGTCAACTAACTTTCAGAGGTAGGATCCATTGTAGAAATTCAATACCCAAGTTGGCTTTATAATGTAGTTCTTTTCCCTAAAAATGATGGACAGTGGTGAATGCGCAACGATTTCACTTATTTGAATAAAGCTTGCCCTAAAGATCTTTACCCCTACTTTATATAAATTTATTAGTAGATTCTACTATTTGTTGTGATCTTTTGAGCATGATAGAGGCATTTCAAGGTTATTACCAAATTTTCATGGCACCCGAGGATAAGGACAAAACCTCTTTTATCATCCCCAATATGGTATAATATTTTCTAGTCATGCCTTTTGATCTAAAAAATGTAGGTGAAACCTACTAAGGACTCGTAAACTTTATGTTAAAAAATAAGATTAGCAAGACTGTGGACGTCTATGTTGACAACATGATTGTCGAAATAAAAAAGGAGAAAAAATGCTTAACTGACCTCAGCTATACATTCTAGATTTTACGAGCATTTAGCATAAAGCTCAACCCTAACAAGTGCATGTTCGGGTAAGGGGAGGCAAATGTTTGAGCTACATGGTTAGCCAAAGAGATATCAAGATAAACCTATAAAAGATCCAGGCCATTCTAGACATCACACCTCCTCGAACCATCAAATACGTCCAGTGCTTGGTCAGAAGAATCATAACATTGGGCCAATTTATTGCTTGACTAGAAGATAAGAGCTTAACATTATTCAAAATCCTAAGAAATACAAGGAAATTAGGCTTCCAATGGACAGAACAATGCGACTAGGCTTTGGTCAAACTAAAATAATACTTGTCAGCATCTCTAATACTTGCTGATATGGGGTAGCCTAATAGGCCCAAGCCCATTTAACATACACAGCCCAACATCACTTCTGAATCCAGTTGAGCCGGATTACTCAAGCATAGCCATCTGGTTGAGCGAATTGTTCTCGATTGCATTCAACTATAAGCTTCAAGCCACTTGGCCTACTCAACCATCTCTCTGGTTGACCGCCCCATCTATTCAACCATTATTGACCAAATGACTCACTCTAGCATTGGCCTATATTCTAATGGCATGTAATGTTCTGACAAGTAGCATGCCTTCGCATTAATGGTGCGTGCCAACTGGTACAATATCTGCCACCAACCCTGTCACCAATTTTTGTAGGGAGGTATCTATCTAGAGTACTATTTATCCTAAAAAGTAGGAGATGATGCCACCTAAAATAGTATCAGGATAAAAAATAATCAATAGCCCCCAGGCAAAGACAAGAGCCATTTACACCTAATAGGGACACTTTTGACATATTACACACTAGAAAAATATTATAAATACCTCATTGCCAGCCATACTCTAGGTAACCAGTCATACTCTAGGTAATGCTAAATAAACTATAAGCTCCTAATCTTTTGTTCAATTACCCTCTTTTGATCAAATCTAACTTGAGCGTCGGAGTGCTTTTGTTAGGGGCACCTTGACCATTTTAATGTTTATTGTTTGTGTAGATTTCAGACCTCAAGAAATATCTCTATTAGATCATTTGACCTCCATAGTTGAATTAGCCTAAACACTATCATTTTCACTATAAACGACTTTCAACCTTATCATTTTGGCGTCGTTTGTGGGAAATGTTAAGATTGCAATGAAAAAATAGTGAACAAATGTACAGCCACATCTGAAAGAGAAGAGAACAAAAGGTCCACATCTCCATCTCCCCCTCCACCCTAACAAAGTTCACACGCTCTAGGACCTAGCACCCCCTAGGAGCAAGTTGTGACATTGACTATGCCCCAGTTAATGCAATTAATAAGCAAGCAAGTCTTTGCTTAAATTTCTGCCCATCATTTTGCTACATTAAATTGGCACACCACTATGCTAGCCCCAATTGGCAGTGCCACCCGCAATCACCTCCACCAGAGGAAAGGTCCCCCAGAGACAGCACCAACTAGACGTGAAGCCAGTCCTAGACGCCTCCAGGGAACGAGAGAGTGATCAGAGCTAAGGGAAGAAATCGCTGACTCTATTGATCATCACATTCTACCTAATCAAGCTTTACAGTACGATAGGGTCGAATGTTCTAAACGTAACCACCACGAGGAAATGAAAAAATACACAAATCTCACAACCTTGCCCATTTGAGCCCTGTAGTGCGATAGGGCCTAGCGAGCAAGACCTTATTTTGTTCAAAACGCCATCCAAGCTGATTGGAAGAAGTAGAAAGAGGTTTCCCACCAAGTTCAATAATTAAATAGACGTCTCGATGAGATCTCGAGAAGAAATACTAAGAGAGCGCCCAATCCTGAGAGCCCTTAGAGGTATCATCGAGAGAAGGGCTTCCCTTTTATCCAGAAGATTATTAACAAGTGCATTGCTATCAATGCAAAAGTCCTAATCGGACTACCCATATACAATAGCTTAATAGACCTTAATGAGCATTTGATGCAGTTCGAGCATATGATGCAGCTGCATGGGCATAATAAGTATATCCTTGCCAAGATACAGGTGATAACTTTTTAGGGCATCGAGTTCGATTGGTTTGTAAAGCTGGAGCCCTCGTAGATATACTCTTATAATCAGCTTTATGACAAATTTTTGCACCTGTTTGCCAGTCAGAGAAAGGAAAAATTCCCCTATACCTATCTCCATACTGTCAAGCAGAGCGAGGAAGAGTCTCTCCTTGACTTCTTCACAAGGTTCAACATGGAGGTTCTCAAAATAGATAATCCTAGGATCAAGTTCCTGATCAATGTGCTGTTCCTAGGGCTCAGAGATAAGAAATGCATTAATGCATTGATACATGAATGCCCTAGATCAATGGAGAAATTGCTCGACCTGGTGGAGAGGTACATAACCCAAGAGGAGATGAACAAGCTTAAGTTTGGATCTTCCGAGGTTAACAAAAAAAATAGGAGGGAGACGACCAAAAACACAAAGAAAGAGGTTGATCTCCAATAAAATATTTCCACGACTACACATAATTGAACATTTCGAGGAGAGAGGTTCTGTATGCCATTCAACATGACAATCTCCTTAAAAAATCGAGGAAGCTGACAGAGATTGAAGTGATGAAAAAATTGAAAAAGTACAGCCACTTCCACAAATAGAAGAGGCATGACACTGATGAATACTTCAACCTCTAGGATGAGATTGAGAGGCTCATCAGATAGGGCTATCTCAAAAAATATGTAGTTGTGGATACGCAATTCGTAGCGGGTAAAATTGATTGAACTCCTCATAGAAAAAGGTTGATTAGCCCTAGGAAAGAGGACAAGGAAAAGAAACCCACCCATGAAGATTAGCTACCTATTCGAAGAGTGATTGATATGATCGCAGGAGGTCCCACTGAGGAGGACTCAAAGTTAGCTAGAAGGCAAACTTAGAGGAGACTGGAGTCGACCAAAACCTTGCCCGTTGAAATAATATTCCACCTATCGATGAGTGTGGAGCCTATTTCATTCACTAATAGTAACGTAGACCACCTTAAGGGAAAGAATATCGACCACAAAGTTGATTATCCTATGGTAGTCTCTATTGAGATTTCCAACTTTGAAGTATGGAAAGTCTTGGTCGATAATGGTAGCTTGGCCAACATCATCTTCCTCTCTATTCTCAAAAGAATGAACATGGGCTAGCTGAAGTTCAAACTTGTGTGAACCCTTCGATTGGGTTTGGGGGGGTTAGAAATCATTCTAGAAGAATCTATCAACCTATCAACGTCATTTAGGGAAACACCTTGAAGAAGAACTTTGCTGGTCAACTATCTGGTGGTTGATGTCCCGTTTGCTTACAATGTTTCATTGGTCGACCGGTCCTAAACAATTTTTATGCTATTGTGTTGACCTACCACATGAAGATCAAATTTCTGACCCCAGCAAGCACAGGGAAACTACTGTACAACATCAAAGAGGCTTAGAGGTATTACAACACTCGATCAAGTCAAGCGAGCAAAAGACTCAACTATAATTAAAGACTTTAGGGGATGCCTCTGTAGCAGAACCCGAGGAAACCCAAGCTAATAAGACAAGAAAGTTGGAAGATACCCAAGTGAAGCCTGTCAAGGAATTTAAAACCATCAAGGTGGAACAATGAAACCCTGACAAGACAACTCACATCGGGATAGACATAGGCCCCCACCTGAAATGCATAATGGTTAATTTTCTAAGAAGAAACATTGACATCTTTATTTGAAAAGCATCCGACCTCTAGGGAATCTACCCTATTGTGATCATGCACCGCCTTAATGTCAATCCCTCATATAAGCCGATCAGATAGAAGATGAGGACATTCAACACCTAGAGGACTCAGATCATCAAAGAGGAGGTCAGAAAACTCCTAGATTCATATTATATTGTAGAAATTCAATATTCTTCTTGGCTTTCTAATGTTGTATTCATCCTAAAAAATAAGGGGCAATGGAGAATGTGTAACGATTTTACAGATTAAATAAAGTATGCCCTAAAGATCCTTACCCTCTGTCTCAAATAGATTTATTAGTAGATTCCACTGCTAGTTGTAAGTTGTTGAGCATGATGGATACATTCCAAGGCTATCATCAAATTTTTATGGCACCCGAGGATAGGGATAAAACTTCCTTTATTGTTCCCAATGAGATCTATTGCTTTATGATCATACCTTTTGGACTAAAAAATGTTGGAGCAACTTACCAAAGGCTGTTCAACTTTATGTTTAAAAATAAAATTAGCAAGTCGATGGAGGTATACGTTGATGACATGATTATAAAGATGGATAAGGCCCGGGATCACTTGCTCGACTTCAATCATACTTTTTCAACTTCGAGAGCATTTAGTCTAAAGCTAAATTTAAACAAGTGTATGTTCGAGGTCCGCAGAGGTAAATTTTTGGGCTACATGGTTAGTCGGCGAGGTATTGAAGCTAACTCGCAGAAAATTCAGGACATTTTCAATATCACTCCTCCACGAACAATCAAAGATGTCCAGAGGTTGATCGGAAGAATTATTGCCTTAGGCAAATTCATTGCTAGATTAACAGACAAAAGTTTGCCTTCCTTCAAAATTCTTAGAAGTGCTAAAAAGTCAGGCTTTTGGTGGAGTGAACAATGTGATCAGGCGATGGTCGAGTTGAAGTAGTACTTGTCCTTGCCCTCTATGTTTACCAAACCTAAATTGGGAGAGATACTTCAGATATACTTGGTGGTCTTTGAAGCATCGATCAACTCGATCTTGATCTCAACCAAAGACAGTAACCATCGACCAGCCTATTATTACAGTAAGTCACTTCGAGGATCGAAGCATAATTACTTGAAGATTGAAAAATTTTCCTTGACATTGGTCACCGTGGCTCAGAAGCTATATCTATACTTCCAATCCCATGCCATTATAGTGTTGACCAATCAATTGTTGAAACAAGTGTTGTCGAAGCCCGACACATTTGGAAGGCTGACCAAATGGACTATCGAGCTGGGAAAATTCAACATTTCTTTCTAGCCAAGAATAGTTATCAAAGCACAAGTTTTGGCTAACTTTATCGCTGAGCGAGTGGATTTGCCACAGAAGAATTGCGAATCCTCTCTTGTTTGGACTTTGCATATTAATAGATCGTCAACCACATCTAGAGGAAGAGTAAGAGTGGCTCTCCGTTCCTTCGTAGCAGTGGAATATGATTTTGCAATAAAATTAAACTATGCAGTCATGAATAATAAGGTAGAATATGAGGCTCTCCTTGATAGAATAAGGATGGTGCTTGATTAGGGTATCGAACACCTAATTGGATTACAGACTCGCAGTTGGTGGCTAAATAGATTGATAAAAATTTTAAAGCGAAGGACTCAATGATGAGCCGGTACTTGGCCGAGATTAGAAAGTTACAGTAGTCATTCAAAAGGTCCACCCTTAGCTAAGTACCTCAATCTGAGAATGAGCATGCAAATGCCTTGTCAAAATTTGCAAGCTTGAGTAGGGGTATGAGGGATAGGAAAATAACATTGCTGGTTGCCGATAGGCTATCAATCAAACCATTCAAGGAAAATTTAGTAGCAAGCATTAAGGAGATAGTTCTTTCTTAGTAGGACCCAATCAAACTCTACTTGAGCTATGGTATAGTCCCCGAAGATAGAAATGAGGCTCAACGCCTTCAAGGACAAGCTGCCAAATTTATGCTCAATAAGCATGGTCAATTGTATAAGAGGTCAATCTTTGGACCTCCTATAAGGTTTCTATATCCTGACCAGGCTCTCAAATTATTACAGGATATCCATGTAGGCATGCGTGGAAACCACTCCGAAAGAAGATCCCTTGCTCACAAAATAATCAGTTATGGATACTTTTGACCAACATTATTGACGGACTCAGTGGATTTTGTTTAGAAATATACATCATGCCAACTTCATTCAAACCTGCAGCACCAACCCGCCGTACCCATGGTCAATGTCCAAATTTTTTAGTTGTTCGACCAGTGGGGGATCGATATTTTGGGCTCACTGTTGAAGTTGATTGGTCAGCAAAAATTTATAATCTTGGCGGTTGAATATTTTACCAAATGGATCGAGTTTGAGGCTGTTCCAAAGATAACAGACGCAACCATTAAGAGTTTCATTTAGAAGAACATCATCTGCCATTTTAGCCTACCTAAGGTCCTTATTTCAGACAATAAGACTCAATTCCAGAGTCGGAGTACCAAAAATTGGTGTGAAGCCTTGGAGATCACCCAGTACTTTACTTTAGTGGGCAATCCCCAATAGAATGACCAAACAGAGGTAACAAACATAATGATTCTCAACCATTTGAAGGCCAAGATTCAGGACACTAGTTTGAGCTGGGCATACGACCTTTTAAGAGTGCTATAGATGTATAGGACAACTCCCCAAACAGCCTTAGGTCATAGCCCTTACAGTCTGGTCTACTGGTTTAAGGCGGTCATCCCTTCTGAGCTCATTTAACACACAGCTCAAGTTATTCACTTCTATCCACTCAAAAACATATCGAAAAGAAAGCTCAACCTAGTTCGATAAGCGTAGGCAAGAAGTGTGCAACATGATGTAGCACTCAGGTCTAGGATGATCGAGAACTATTATAAAAGGGTTAAGCTGTGTCGATTTAAGATCGAAGACCTTGTTCTTAAAAAGGTGGAAGTCTCCAAGAATATTGGCAAGCTCGACCTAAAATGGGAAGGATCTTATGCCATTATAAAAGTGTCAAAGCATAATGCTTACAAACTCGCTAATATGGTTGGGGATGAACTCTTTCGCCCGTGGAACGCTATTAACTCGAGAAAGTTCTACATCTAAAATTGTATTATAATCATCCCTATGTTCTCTGATATGAATGAAGTTCTAGCAATTTCGATACCATTTATAGACATTATCATAATTATATCTAGCATACACCATTCTAAGTTGATCTCGTAGTCGACGAGTAAGAAGCGTCATGCTGCTACCAAGTTCCTAGTCAACCCCATAATCGATGAATAAGAAGCCCCTCGCTGCCACTCAAGTTCAAAGTTGACCCCATAGTCAATGAATAAGCAGCTTCATGTTGCCATTCAAGCTTCAAGTTGACCTCGTAGTTGATGAATAAGCAGCCTTTCACTGCCACTTAATTTCAAAATTGATCCCATAGTCAACAAAGAAGCAATTTCATGTTGCCACCCAAGATTGAAGTCGACCCCATAGTTAATGAATAAGCAGCATCACGTTGCCACTTAGGTCTCAAGTTGGCCATGTAGTCGATAGAGAAATGCAGTTTCACATTGCCAAACTAAAATCGACCATGTCGTCGACTCAAAACAACCATATACTACAAACCCAAGGCTTTTTAGCCCAAACTAAGTAATCGACCAAGTAGCCGATCAACAAATTGACCATATAACAATGAGAATCGACTACATAGTTGTGCAAAAAAAAGTTGCTAAACACATTTTGGCAAAATCATATGTCTATCAACAATAAGCAAAATTGACAACAACGTTTTTAGATGTTCTTTATAATGGTCTTGATAATTGATTAGGTAGTCAACTATTCCCCATACTATAGCAATAAAGTTGCATTCGACAAGAGGCATAAAACTTATTTCATTTGACAAAACAAATATGAAACAAGGATCTTTCATTCATTGAAAAGTTCATTACAATTCTATTACAAAAAGAAAAAGAAAAGAAAGAAGAAAAAAAAAGACAAAAGCAGGAATCTCCAAGATCAACTTTTGTTGGACCTAGCATGGTCATCTTTTAGCTAATCTGAGTTAGGCTCCGGTAGCATGGATGTAAGTGGCACAATAGCTTAGGGTGGTTAAGAAGGCCCTACAATGTCACCTATAAAGTTAGTCGAGCACAGCACATATTGCACCACGTCAACCTGCTCCTCCTTCAACTAAACAGCAAGGTCCTCAGCAAAAGTAAATTCATTCGTCTACTCCTACCGCCTCGCATCGGCCTCAGCCTTATTTTTTTAAGCTTTAGTCATGGGCTCAGTAGGCATATTAATCACGATATCCTTCTCCTCAGCCCCATCGACCCCGCTCTCCTCGAATTTAAAGTAAGGTTGTAGATTATCATTGAGTATAGGGATTATTTTCTCTTATCATTAGGTCGAAAAGCGTAACCTAGGCACTCGAGCTGTTTCATGACCTTATGGAATGCCTCACAAGTGTCATCAAGTGATATGATTACACTCGTATTCTGAAAGGTCGAGCTTAAGATAAACTGCTCCACTGCCTCTCGCCGCATTATAGAGAGATATCAAGTGAAGGCCTCCTGCACCTCCTCAGTTGCCTCTATGCGATTCCTCTCCTTGACTGCCTGAACGAGTTGCTGATTTTTGGAGTTTAGCCACTCCTTGAGCTCGACCACCTGTTTGGTCTGCTAGTCAATCTAAAGTTGGGAAGACTCGAGCTGAACCTTAAGGATTTCCACATCCCCTCTTCCTTGCAGCTCCTTCTGATCCGCTAAGGCCAATTTCAATCACTAGAAGAGGTTGTATCCCAGTTGGCCCACCTACAACATAAAAGTGTTAGTGTATAGTTTATGTTGATCCATAGAGAAAACCCAGTTACCATCCATTTAAAGACATCATCACCCATCATTCTCTCTTGGAGGATGGAGGTTGATTTGGTTATCTCCATGTTGGGGTTACCACCAAAGCGAGGTGATGGCAATCGATGAAGTTGGAATAGCAACCCATCTCTACGCTTTCCAAATAGGTCGTAGCCTATCATTACCTTTTGCTTCTCCTTATCGCCCAGTGTCCTCTTGGGCGTTAAGCCTCCTTGCTTGATCATTTACTTTTTTTCTTAACTCATGGGGTTGCTTCTCATAAGCTCTTTCAATTGAGCGGATTGGGGTTCAGATGTCTACTCGATTTGGGGTGCCATAAGAGTGGAGGTTGATCGAGTCGAAGTGGTCGACTCTATAATGAGGGCCTTTCATTGAGCAGCAGCACTTGATGGTGCTCCTCATTCCTCAGGGCCTTAGCTTGAGCTTCTGCTCAACTTCTAGCCATTATCTCTTATCGATCTACCAACAAAGATAAAATAAAAGACATTAGAATCGAGCAGAAAGAATAAAAATCATAGTTAACATAATCGATGAAGATCTTTACCTAGTCGATCACTCACAGGTAGGTCAAGCTCAACCTACGATAAGCTAACCAACACTAGACACCTCTCTTTCATTAAAATCGAGGTCTCTATATGCCCAAATTTGACTAGATCCCTAATAAACGTATTTAGCCAACTAGATATCTGGTTTCTCGACATTTTCATAGTCCCTCTCCACCACCCCCTCAGAATGTTAAAATCCCTTGACCCCTGAACATAAAAAAAGTATTTCTTCCACTCCTAGCCATAAGAGGAGAAAGGGGCTACTAGAAATTTTCAATGCGGGTGCGCCATTAGATAGTAGAAGTTAGACTCTTCAGTACTTTCCAATTTCCAGGACATGGGTAAATGGAATAAGTTTGAAAAATTGGCAAAGGAGACAAGTTGGTTGAATATATACATCAACACAACAAAGCTATAGAGAGTAGTGAAACAGTTAGGTTATACAGACCTCTAGGCTCACTAGGAGGTCGACTATTGCTTAGGCTAGAGGAAACCTAAGGCCACACCTCAACCTTTCCTCGAACACCATTATGCATCCCCTAGGAGGTCAATGCACCTACCCCGAGCTCCAGGCACCAAAGCTTATATTCTTTAGGGATATGGTACATCTCTCTAATTCGCACCAAGTTGGCTGAGGATATTTTGGAAACTATTTTGGTATAGTAGTTTGGTGTGAATAACCAACCACATGATGTATGTGCTTCACTGGGGCTAGTCTCATCCCTAGAGGTAGCCCTCTTAATACTCGAGCTGTTGCTCGATGAACTATCAAGACCACTCTCATGCATACTCTCTAATGCACTCTCAACCTTAGTTTCCCCTTGGAATGCTACACCCTCAAACCTAGTGTTTTTGCTATTTGAGGCATTAGATATCTTCGCAGAGAAAAAAGTGAAAAAAAGATCAAACGGGTAAAAGAACTTATAGCAGATATCCTGAAAACTCTAAGCGCATAAAGGATTTAGAGAGCTTAAAAGGCAAGAACTCGACCAGAGATAATTTCAACAAAAGTGTAAATGGATGTATCTACCTCCATATTTATAGGCATTTGGATGTGGGAACCTAAGCGGCAGCAATAATTACAATGTCGCCCCTTAATGCTTTGTATTCCATGATGTAACTGGCGCATTAAATGCAAAAAATCATCAGAAATCCTAGTCGAGAATTCAAAAATCTTGTTCAAATATTCAAAAAGCCCAATCGAGTGGACAAAACCCTGGTCGAATGCGCACAATCACCATGAAATCATCATAACTGCCAAAATCGTTATTCAGCTGTCTATTCACTGTTTTTGCTTATCGATGAGCTCGATCAAGACCGCGAGTGGGGGGGACTCATGATATGTGACAACCCAACAAGCCCATGCTCATTTAACATGCACAACCTAATATCACTTCTTGACCCAATTGGGCCAGACCACTTTGCCACAACCATTTGGTCGAGCAAATTGTTGTCAACTATATTCAACTGGAGGCTTCAAGCCACTTGGCCTGCTCAACCATCTCTCTGGTCGATGGCCCCATCTGTTCAACCATTATCGACCAAACGACTTACTCCAACACTGGCTCATATCTTAGCCATATTTAATATTCTGACAAGCAGCATATCTCAGTATTAATGGTGCGTGCCAGCAGATACAGTCTCTGCCACTAACTTTAGCAAGGAGATATCTATCTAGAGTACTGTTCACCCTGAAAAGCAAAAGATGATACTACCTAGAATAGTATTGGGATCGAAAATGACCAATGACCCCCGGGCAAGGACAAGAGCCCTCTACACCTGATGGGGATAACTTTAACATATACACACTAGGAAAAGGCTATAAATGCCTTATTGCCAGCCACACTCCAGGTAATGCCAAATACACTATAAGCTTCTAATCTTTTATTTGATTACCCTCTTTCGACCAGGTCTAACTTGAGCATTGGAGTACCTTCACTGAGTGCACCTTGGCTAGTTTAATAATTGTTGTTGTTGTACTCAGACCATGAGAAATATCATTGTTGGATCATTCGACCTCCTTGACCGAATTAGCCCAAACACCACCATTTTCACTATAAATGACTTTCAACCTTATCACTTGCCAAGTTAGAGATTATAGAGGTCTTGCATATCTATTTGGAAATTTCATCGGCATCAATAAGCTCAATCTTAGTCTTGATCAGAAGTGATGCCCATCGACTTATGTGCTACTGCAGCAAAGCGTTGTAGGGCCCCGAGCATAACTATTTAGAGATCAAAAAAATTACCCTCGTGTTGGTTACTACTGCTAGGAAGTTGAAACCCTGCTTCCAATCTCACTCTATTGTGGTCCTGATGAACCAACTATTAAAACAAGTGTTGTCAAAACCATATACATCAAGAAGGTTGACGAAGTAGGCTATTAAGTTAGGGGAGTTCAACATTACCTTCTAGTCATGAATTGCTATAAAGGCCCAAGTTTTAGTAGATTTCATCATTGAAATACTTAACCTACCCTACCAACCCAACTAGGATTCCCTTATGTGGAATTTGCGTGTCGATGGTTCCACAACTTCCTCATAAGGGGGAATTAGCATATGCTTACCCTCTCCACAAGTCAAGGAATATAACTTTGCAATCAAACTCTACTACCCTGTTACAAATAATGAAGCAGAATATGAGACCCTCTTTACAGGCATAAGGATAGTGATAGACAGGGGGGTCGAATAGCTGGCAACCATCACTGATTCCTAACTAGTCATAGAGCAGGCCGAAGGAACATTAAGGTTAAAGAGAATATAATTAGCAAGCATTTGGTTGAGGTAAAAAGGATACAACAACAATTCAAAAAATTCACCCTTAGTTAAGTTTCTTGATTAGAGAACAAGCGTTATCAAAATTTGCTAGCTCAACAAAGGGAACCAGAGATAGAACTATCACATTTTTGGTCACCAACAAACCCATCATTGATGTTCCCAACTAGAACTTAGTAGGGCAGATTAAAGATGCACCTCTTTCCTAGCAGGATGCAATAAAAGCTTATTCTGGAGAGAGAAAAGTTCCTAAAGATAAAAGCCAAGCATGTAGGCTCAAAGGTCAAGCAGCTAAGTTCGCCCTCAACGAACATGGACAACTTTACAAGAGGTTAATTTTTAGATCACCGTTGAGGTGTTTGACACCTAAATAGGTTCACAAGGTCTTGCATGAGGTCTATTTGGGCATTTGTGACAACTACTTGAGAGAACAATCTCTGGATCATAGAGTCATCAGATATGGGTATTTTTGGCCAACTTTGTTGAAGGACATAGTCGACTTTGCCAAGAAATGTCTATTTTGCTAGGTATACTTGAGCATCCCTCACCAACCTGCGGTAACACATGCACCTATTTAAATCACGTGGTTCTTCAACTAGTAGGGGATAAACGTAGTTGGATTTTCCTAAAGACCACAAGGCAAAGAAAGTTCATGATTGTTGCAATCAAATACTTCACCAAGTAGATAGAAGCAAAAGCAATCCCTAAGATAATCGATGCGGCCATCAAAAATTTTGTGTGGAAAATATCATTTGTCGTTTTGGCTTACCTAAAGTGTTATTATCAAATAATGAGACTCAGTTTCAAAGAAGAAGCACGAGGAACTGGTACAAAGCCTAAGGATCAAACAAAATTTCACGCCAGTTGGAAACCCCCAAGTGAATGGCCAAATGAAGGTTATGAACAGAATAATCTTAGATCTCCTTAAGGCTTGACTTGAAAAAACTCAAACGAGCTGGCCAGACGACCTCCCAAGGGTGTTTTGGGCATATAAGACCACCTATCAAATGGTCATTAACCATAATCTTTATAGTCTAGTCTATGGGTCAGAAATAGTTATCCACACAGAACTAATACAACACATTGCTCGAGTAATCCATTACAACCCAATCAAGAATTATTCTAAAAGAGAGCTCGACCTAAAGATAATGAATGAGCTTCGCCAGCAAGCGTACACAATAATGCAAAGGTACAAGTTAAAGATGGTACATTATTACAATAAGGGAGTCTGATCAAGAAGCTTTAAATCAGGAGACCTTATCCTTAAAAAAGTTGAGGTATTGAAGAATGTGGAAAAACTCGATCTGAAATGGAAACACAACGCCTACCGACTTGCAAATGCAACTATAATGAGCTCCCTCAATTAGGGAATGTAGTGAACTTGAAAAATTTTTATGTGTAATGAGACTGAAGTCTCCCCTTGGTTATATTAAAGCATCACTTCAGATTAGCAAATTGCTTATGTTTCCACAACTATCTACTCACGCTAAAACACCAAGGATTTTTAGCCCAAGTTAATAAACGAGTCCATCATTTAAGGTCGACCCCAAAGTCGACCTAATTTCGGTCTCAAACTACAAGCAAAAGCTTTTTAGCCCAATTCAACAAACAAATTAATTATTTGTAATCGATCCTGAAGTCAACCTAATAAAGGTTTCAAACTGCAAACAAAAGCTTTTTAGCCCAAATCAATAAATAAGTTGATCGTTTAACGCCAACCCCACAGTCAACCTCAAATTGATCGTACAACAAATTATGGCCTTGATTGATGACCCCACTCAACTAAGAACTCAACCTTGTAGTCGAAGGCAAACTCGCTGAAACAGGGCAAATATTCAAACTACAATGTTGAGCCAAAAATTACTTTAGCAAAATCCACTATCAAGTTTGTTCATTTGATTGCAACAAACGCAATCTTAATTGACCCAAAAGTCGATGACAAACTATAATGCAACACCTATTTAAAAACATGTTAGCTTGACACAAACATTTTAGAGTAATCTCAATATTGTTGCGACAATCGATTTCTAAATCAATCACAGACTTATTTAAATTCCTTCATTAATAGATTATGTTATATAGCTTCTTATTTGAGATTGAATTATTTATGTTGTCATTTGTTAACAATTACCACTCGACTAAAAAGAAAACATCGAAAGAAAAATGAAAATGGAGCGCAAACAAATGATCAAAATAACACTATGCATTATTTATGATTCTGCTCGATTACAAAGTTACATCATTCATTACATCAAACAAGCACTTTGTAGGGCGACCAAAAAGAAATACAACAACTTAAGCACTCTTAGCTCGATCTTGCCCCTTTGACTTGTGTGGCTTGCATACTTTCTTTGATCATTTGATCGAGCTCATTACTTGAGGGAATAGCAATAATTATGTGACCCTCAACTTTCTACTTGAGCACTGGTGCAAGTGCCGGTTAAACTATGGGGGTGGTTGAGAAAGCCCCGCTTTATCAATGAGAAATGTTCGCCCAGGTGGAGGAAAGAAATTAGTTGCCTTGACCTTGCTGTCCAGGATATCAAACGCAAAGTCATTTGTGAAAGAAAATTCCCTAGTCACATTGGCAAGCCTTCTTTCATGATTAGCAATAGACTTGACCGCAAGGGCAGCAATAGGACCCTCCTCGAGAGCATTCTCATTGGAGTTGGGGTAGACCTTCAACCGTTTATTGAGCATTAGATTGAGATACTCTTTATCCTTAGGGCAGATCTGATAGCACAAGTATTCCAGCTATTTAGGTGCCTTATCGAAGGCATCCCTTGTGTCGTAAATAGAGAAAATGACACTAGTGTCTTGGAACACCGAACACATCATAAATTACTGTATAGCTTATCGTCGCATGAGTGGTAGCATATTAAAAAACTTGATTTAAGCATAGTTCACTACCGCATTGTACCAATTCGCTCAACTAAAATCATAGCTCGATTGGAGATCCAACCTGACCTTTATCATTAGATCCTTTGCTACACTTCTCTTAGCCACGGCAATCATGAGCTGTGCCTCTATTATCTCAAGCTATGCATTTCTATCCTACAACTCCTTGATCAGTTACTCGATCCTTAATTGGGCGAACTTGAGCTAAATCTTCACCACCTCCACATCACCATGCTTTTCTTGGAGCTAATCATGATCATTAGGGCCAGCTCTGACCTCCAGTATAAATTATAGCCCAGCCAGCGAATCTACAACAAAAATAATTTTCGTTGAGATAATGAAAAGCAAATAAACAAAAACAACAAAGCATTCAACAATGTGTAGTACTTGACTAGATACTCACCATGTTTGAATGATATGCTAAGGCCTTCAAGGTGCTACCTTGGCTCAGCTCCATTATTTTTCTCTAATTAGAAGTGAACAGTTTAGCCATTATCACTTTAAGGGGCATGGCCTCGGCGGTCATCATCTATAATGAATTATGAAACACCATGTCATTCTTAAACTAGGGCAACGACAAATCCACTAGTTGAAATATCTCATCATCATCTTGGTACCTAAAGAGGTCATAATCGATAGGTGCACTGGATGCCTCAATTTTGCCCTTGCCTTTGTTAACGGTGATATTCTTTTGGGCAGGCCCTGCTTACTCGATCACCATCTTTTTCTATCGAGCAGAGAGGCTGACAGTCACCCCAAAAATTAGTTGGGTCAAGGGAGCTGTAGGAGCAAGTAATATGGCATGTCATTCCCAAAGTAGGGCGATAACAGATCCACCAGTTGAAATATCCTATTATCATCTCAGCACCCAAAGAGGTCATAACCGATAGGTGTGCAAGACGCCCTAGTTTTTCCCTTACCCTTGTAGATGATGATCTTTTTTTGGGCAGGCCCTACTTGCTCAATCACTGGCCTTTTTGTCGAGTAGAGGGGATAACAATCACCCTAAAAATTGGTTAGGTCAGAAGTGCTGCAAGAGCAGGTAACGCAGCTTGTGTCTACGAGGCAACTTGAGATTCAGCCTCTCAACAAGCAGCCACACTCTAACAATACTTCACATTCTATTATGCACACTCTAATGCTTGTGTTCGTGTTTGATTCATAATTTCATCTTGATCTGCACAACAATAAAAATAAGATATGTCAGAAACAACCAGAAAGTTAAAGATGTAATAATTGAAAAATAAGTAAAGACATTCACCTAGTCAAGCATCATTAGGAAGGTCTAGTTGAGTAAGCGATAAACCTGCTAGCACCAAGTTTTTCTCCTCGATGTTCCCTAATGCTTACATTTGCCCATATTCGACTAGATTCCAAATAAAGGTATTGGGCTAGGTTGGGGTTTCGTTCTTAGGCATGTTGATATAACTACAGCCCCTGGGTATGTTAAATCTAGCCTCGCTTAGAGATTGAATAAAGAAATAGTGGGTTTTCTAGTTTTGGCCAAATGAGGAAGAATAGGTCACTAGAAATTTTCAATGAGGGCAGGCAGTGAGGTAGTAAATACCTGACTCTTCAATACTCCCTGACTTCTTGGACATGGAGAGATGAAATAAGTTTCTAAAGTTTGCGAAGGTCGCGGGATGACTATGAATATGCATCAGGACTACAAAGCTGTATATGGTTAAAAAACAATTTAGTAGTAATTAGGTAATGCAAACTTGGAGGCCTATGAAAAGGTCGACTATTGGTTGGGCGATAGGAAACTTGAGCTCACACCTAAAGGCATCTTAAAAGACAGTAATGCAATTAACATGAGGTCGATGTATTCTATCGTTGGGACCAAGGACAATCAATTTGAAGTCCCGAGGAATATGGTACAACCGCCTAATAAGGTCTAGATCTCCCTCGGTGACCTTTGATATGATCTCACTATAGTGGTAGGGAGTGAATAACCTACCATAGGATATGAGCAATTAACTCGGCCCAGGCTTACCCCCAGTGGTAACCCAATCATTACTATAACTATTGGACGTCAAACTATCGCTAGTAGAACTATTAGACTTGCTAGTCGAGTTGCTCTCCCCTTTGGTTGGAATCTCATTCAACATAGTTAATTCACTGTCACTCCCCTAACTATTGTTACCATGGAACATGCTCAACATTTTGGCAATCCTATGTGCTTGAGATATAATAATAAAATAAAACTCACTCAGAGGGTTTCGAAGGACTTATGTTGTTTGGGAATCTAAAGCAAAATGCAATTAATGGATAGAGCAGTAAAATGATTGACTCGATCTCACGAAATACTGTAAAAGTGAAAATAAACATTTTCATCGCGCCTATTTATAGGCTTCAATGCACAGTAACCCAAACGGTTGCAATAATTTTGTAGCTGTTACTTAACGCTTTGTGTGGCCCAACATGATTGAGCATTAAATGCACTAAAACCTTGGTCAACATTTGGAAGCCCTTGTCAAGCGTATTCAGTTTTCACGAATTTGCTGCTCCCTATTCCTTCTTGTAGATAATCTCAATTAAGACTCGAAAGTGGAGAGGACTCATAATATGGGATAGCCTAGACTATCAACACTCGACTGGGCCAGAGATATTATATGAGATGGCCCAATTACCTATTAAGCCCAACTTGTTGTGGGCCAACCATATTATCAATTAGGTTTCGACCTCATTAGATAGCATTTTCCCTGTCAATTAGGTTATGGTCGATCACTATCAAGAATGTGTTGTTCAACATTCAACTAGGGAGACTTGAGTACAACAGAGTTGCACCTTGTTAACCAGAATTCATAGAGATGTCTCGTAGAAATATTTATCTCAACCAAGGAGATCAAACCGAGGCGATGGCCTCTCCACCACATTAATGCTCTACTAGATGGCATGTCTCTGCATTAATGGCACATGCCACTACTCGTACAACCTTTTCAATTGTGCCAAGCTAGTGCATGCCTCCAGTGTGCCACCTTTTCCTAGGTATCTGGAGGCAACACCACTTGAAATAGTACACAAGCTAGAGAAAACTTAAAGGCCCTCAAGCTAGGAGAAAGGCCCTTCATTTGCAATAAGAATACCATAGACATATCATTCACACCAAAAAGGCTATAAATACCTCATTGCCAGCCTTCAGCAAGGTATGCCATTCATCACTATAAAGCCCTCACTCTGCTATCCTATCTTCTAGTGAATTATGCTAACTTGAGTATTGAAGTGCCTTAGCCAAAGGCCCTTTAACGAGCCCGACATTTGCTATTGGTTGCAGAATTTAACCTCGTTACATACTCAAACACTTCTATTTGACCAACCACTTGGTCAACTGGGTTGAACTTAGCCCAATACACATCTAAACAGTTCACATTCTCATCAATTCTGTTGGTGCCACCACTTTTTTTTTTTTATAAA
Source organism: Jacaranda copaia (assembly GCA_014898725.1). Lineage (NCBI taxonomy): Eukaryota > Viridiplantae > Streptophyta > Magnoliopsida > Lamiales > Bignoniaceae > Jacaranda > Jacaranda copaia. The sequence continues at coordinate 23,681 of JACGDI010005405.1, read as the reverse complement.
TTTACAATATTTTACGGAATGTGGATGGAACGGGTTGGAGTGAGACCGGGATGAATATTGCCTCCTTGATCCCCACTAGACCTAACAAAATATTACCTATATCGACAGGTACCTAAAAAATATGGATACTGGGTCTATATTTTTGACCTAATAAAATGTAGATAATTTCACTCATACTTAAATTATTTGCCATTTTTTTACTCAACCTGCAAGTACCCATGGATTACCCGTATGTATTATTTTAAAATTTTAATCTAAATTTTAATTTTTGGATTTTACAAATAAAAAAATTAAAACAAACTAATTAGCTTATACCCTAAAGCAATACCTTAGATACAAAATAGTGTATAACAAAAAACCCTTCCCAAATAGTAGCCACCTATATAGTCAAGCGATGAACAATTTGTTGTGCATATTCCCATAGAAGTAACATCTTTTTCTACAAAAACAACAATGTTTAGGTAATTTTAAAATTTTTAATTCAAAACACTTTTGGTATGTAATGAAATTTAAATTTGAACTTTTAAATGTAATGTAACTTAAATTTGATGGATTTTTAATATTTAAATTGTAAGTTTTAAACTACAACATTGTTAATATACTTTAAGTATTTGTTCAAACGTAATAAATTTGTAGTCTTTTTTTAGTCTTATTTAGTTAATATTTTAATAACATTATGTAAGTTGCAAGGTAGATATTAATTTAAATTTAAATATTAAAAAAATAAAAATTTATTACGAATACCTATATGTTACTTGTTACCCATCATTATAGGTAAGGGGCCCACTATCTCATATCCAATAAAAATGGATAAATTTATTCATTACCCGCAGTAGGTAAATTTATCCAACTATCATTGCCCGTCTTTGGATTACTCATGATACCCAATTGCCATGTCTAATCCTTGCAGGGAAAAAAATTGGTACCTACTGTGGGAAAATAAATGTTATTGATATTTGCACATACTCACTAACAAATTAAAAAATTATAAAGAAATATTTTAATTAAACTTTGAGTATTATAATTTGAAACATTAAATCTAAAACAAAAAATAATTACATAACATCAATAATAAAATTAACAAATATATTAAATTAACGGTAACAGGGGTGCATTTTCACTGCAGCGGAGACAATTGAGTGGAGGTGGTAGAGAATCAAAGGTTGTGATCGTTTGTATTTTCATTTCTCATTTTTCATTTTTAAGAGAAAATGTGAGATTTTTGTATTTATGAGACTAAAATTTTTTTTATGAGGGAGTGATTATTTGTGAGATAAAAGTGTAATTATCACAGTTGATCTGATTGGTGAAAGTTATGAGATGGTGATTGGTTATGAGATTTTCTGTGAGAAAAATTTGTGAGATGGTGTTTGGTTATGAGGTTTTAAAAAAAAAATTTGTGAAATGGTGATTGTTGTGAGATATAAACTAAAATATTGTGTATGTAATATTTTTTGGACTAAATGTTCATTATCCCTTGTGAAATTCGAAATTGCCACAAAACCCTATGTGTTAAAAAATGGAGTCTATTTAATACCTTGTTTTTCAAAAATATTGGCTCACTCACCCTAGCAATACTACTCTGTGAGAAAATAAGTGAAGAGATAGAATTGCCCGTATGAGAAAAAAAAAATGTGCCACGAAACCTCCTTACCTTGGGCATATTTTAAATTATATACTCAATAGTATTAAAATAATAAATATGTCTAAAATATTTTAATTAATTTTTTAAAATTAAAAATAAATTAAAAATTAAAAACCCTAAACCCTAAATTGTTTTGGAGAAACATAACCAAACATATCCTTATTTTCCGTCCAAAACTTTCATTTTTCAAAATATACATACATATATTATATATAGACATCATATATATATTTTTTTATTATAATAATAAAAAAATCCCTCAATTTCATTTTTATCTCAAAAATCCAACAAAAAAGTATTGAATTAACTGCTGCAGAAAAAAATATCTCCCCTAGAACATAAACAAACATATTAAAATACAACTTTCACATTCACAATAATTTATTCCCCCAAAACGCATAATAAACACATAATAAAATCACACAAAAAATATAACCAAACATTTCCATAGATTTTTAAATCTTTTATTTTTCATTTATTTTTAAATTTTACTTAAGAATATTAAATTTAAATAAATTTATCTATTAATTTAAATAATATATACACATATATATACACTACCCTTTTCCTCCCCTCCAACCAAACACCCAACCCACCCCGACATAGTCGTCGCTGCTACATGGTGGCTTAAACCAACAGCCATGCTCAACAGCATGGCCATGGCAAATCTGCCCCGTCGAGGCTTGGCTATCGCAAAAATATATATATATATATACTATATGTATTTAGAAAAAAATACGGATAACCCTCTTGTATAGCTCGAAATTGTCACTAAACCCCTTATGTAAACTTCAAATTAAAAAAAGGCCAACTAGAACTCCCGAAGGGCATTTTAGACATTTCATAGCAAAATTCCTATTCCTAGTCGCACACTCAGCGCGTGACCCCCATCTAGGGGTTTTGTGGTAATTTTAACAAAACACATGATACGAATCAGACTCATTTTTTTATACAGGGGGTTTTGTGGTAATTTTAAATTACATAGGGGGTTATACGTATATATAGGTTTTTATTAGAATAAAATTAATAAAATGTCCTTTAGAATATCTTAAATACATATACTAAAATATAATAATGAATTTATGTAATAATTTAATTAATGTTGATTTTTAAAAATATTAAGTATATATTGAAAAAAATGTGTATATACTTATATATGCAAAAAATAATTTTATATAAGTATTAAAATATATGTGCAAATAATTATATAATCAAAAATTAATTTTATTTAAATAATAAAATATAAACTAAAAATATAAATACATATTATGAAATAATTTTATTTAACTAATACAATATAATGTGTAAATATAATTATATATTATAAAAATAATTTGTATAAATATATTAAATTTTATGTGTAAATATAATTACATATTATGAAAATAATTTTTTTTAAATAATAAAACGTTATGTATAAATATAATTATATATTAAAAAAATAATTTTATGTAAATATTAAAATATACATGTAAATAAATATAAATATTATGTATAAATATAATTATATATTACGAAAATAATATTATGAAATATTAAATTACACGTGTGAATAATTTTATTAAAATATTATGTGCAATATCAAAATATACCATGAAAATAATTTTATTTAAAATGTTTAAATATACATCAAAATAACTATATTAAGAAAATAATAATATTTTAATATAAAAATATTATGTGTAATAATAACTACATATTATGATATAATTTAATTTAAATGTTAATTATACATGTAAATAATTATATCATGAAAAAAAATATTTAAATATAAAAATATTATGTGTAAATATAATTATATATTATGACTTAATTACATAGAACTAAATCTTAGGTATACATGTGGATGAAAAATGAAGAGAGAAATTTAAAAATTTACTTGAGAAGACGAATCCATTTTTTGAGAGATTCAAAGAAATTCTCTAAGAGGAGAGGAATATTTTTTGGAGAGTAAGAAAATTCTCACATCAAAGTATCATTCTTTAATTTTTTTAAAGTCAAAGATACGAGATTTGTAAAAATTTTCCACAAGCAAGCACAACTAAAGAAGACTAAGGAAGTAGTTATATATGTAATTAAAAAAAATTCAGAATTGAAGTTTTCAAATATATATAACGTTGTCTTTGTAATTAATTATATATCAAAGGATAATTGGAACCCAGATTACAAGTATTTAGGGGCGTGTTGGTTTTATTTTTATTTTCATTATTTTTAAAATGTTAGAAAGTAATTAGTGAAAATGGGCTAAAAATGAATTCATATCTGGATAGATTATTGAAAAAGTAACAATTATATTGGTTTTAGTATCATGTAGGTGGAGAAAGATAGAAATAATAGAATAAATAGAGAAAATATATCAGTTATTGAAAATTATGTTTCGAAAATAAAAATAATGTTATATAAAAATATGTAAAAAATGATATGTTTTATTTTTAAAACAATAAAAAATGTAAAAATAAGTTTTGAAAATGAAACCAAGAGAGCCCTAAAAAATTCGTCCCAACACTATGTAATAAATGGAGATTTATTTATTTTTTTTAATTTTATCTCCACGAGCAAAAGATTACTTTTCATATCCGTTATAAATTGATAAATACCTATAAATGCCCGTTTACACGAGTAAAATTGCCATCCTTAATCCAAGCTACCTACAAGTTCGACTCTCTCTGTTTCGAGTTCTCCGACGCCTCCTTCAACATTTACTTTTTTGCTTATTTTCTATGGCGTTATAAATCTAAATTTAATATATATATATATATATATAATAAAATACTGTTGAATCCTATTTTAAAAATGTTTATTATGTGGCAATAATATAAATAAGTTATTTTTATATCTTTTTGTCATCTCAATAATTTTTATATATAATTTACTATAAAAATATGCTATTTTATTTTTAGGAAGTCAACACTATATTAATTGATTTTTTAGTAACTCCATATCTAATAATGGAAAGAATTCATTATGTGTGTGTGATAATCTATATTAATTTTTGTGTTTATGTCTCTCTATATATGTATATATATTAGTTTATGTATGGAATTAATGTGTGTATGTGTGTTTATGCATGTAACATTATTTTCAATTGATCTTTTAAAAGTAATTTTATTACTTTTCACATGTTTAATATTTACACTTCTATAGATTTAATTATAATTTACATATAAATCAGTACATTTATATTATTGGTTTGAACTAGATTATAAACCACTCTATTAATAAGGTAGCATATTTATTTCAAATGAAGTAAATCAGTGTCTAATTTATTTTAAAAATAATAATTTTGAGATTACATATGTTAATGAATTTTAAAATCATATCAACTATGATACAATTGTTGTCACCTCTGATCATATAAGAACAACTGTTAAGTTGTTATATAAATAGCTAATTTGGGTATGTAAATTTAGCTATTGACATACTTATGCTAAATATTTAAATCTTTATTTAATAAATTCAAGTATTGAGTCTGAAAAGCAATTATTGAGATTTATTTTTTAAATTTTATTTTATTTCATAATTCATTGTTTTAATTTAAGTTAAGTTACTTAATCTAAACCCATAATCCCTACAAATAATATATACTAAAAATAACCAAACATGCAATACACTAATATTTAAAGGTACACAAATATTTTTTCTTTTTTCTTCACCTTTATAGGATCATTTGCTTGATGAGTGAAATTCTCATTTTTTTTATTATGCTTGTATTTATAATTTGAATATGATTTCTAATATTAATAAATTTTTATGTTTATGAGCTAGGTTAATTTACAAAAGGAATTTGAAGTCTTAATTTTGTGGTAAATTAAAATTTTATATTTATTTTTTGCTTCTAATCGAACTTTTTTTATATTATGATTTTCCTTTAACTCATATTTTTTTAATTATTTTATTAGTTCAATGTTTTAAGAATATTTCATTAATTTATGTAACTATGAAATTTAAAAAATAATTTTTGTGCAATTAAAAATAATTATGAAATTATTATTCAAAGGGCCCATAAAGCTACTTTTCTTATATTCATTTTGATTGATTTTATTCATTTAAAGAATGATTTCTAATCTTATATTTTATGTCAGGTGTATGATAAGTATAGTAAAATATTTATAAAAAAAACAATGGGATTTTTTTTATTTCAATATTTATAAAAAAATTAATATTTAAATTATAATTAAATTAAATATAATAAAATTTAAAATTTAAAATTATTACCCGGTGCAACGCAAAATTAAAAGCTAGTCATAATGGTAAAAGAGAAAATTGTACCAACTTTAGACCATTTTGTTATTCAATCTCTCAAAATTGATATTCATTATAAATTACTATAACAACACGAAGTATAAATCAACTATCAAGTACTTTAATTAATTTTAAAATTAATATCATCATAAATATTACTAAACATTATATTATTGAAACTTTATAAAGTGCATAATTTAAAACTATTAACATTAAATCTAGCCCGCATAAGTGCCTCACATCAGATTTGAAAAATAAAACCAAATAGAGATTTATTTTGTACAAACAAATTTTTGAAAAGACATATTTATTCTTAAAAAACAAAACTGCAATAATCATTCTACCCATTTTTTTAGGTAATGATTGATTACAAATTATACGTTTTATATTATGTGTTTTGAGAAAATTAGTTTTGGGAATATGATCGGAGAATGTGAAGTTGTATTAGGGAATGTGATGAGCGTTTGTTTATATTTTAAGAACTAGTTGGAATTTATTTTGGGAAGTTTTGATATGTTCATTTATGTTTTAAGGGTTATAATATTTATTGTAGTAGTCAAAACAATATTTTTTTGTTGAGTTTTTAGGCTAAAAATAAAATTGAATAATTTTTTATAATAAAAATAATAATAGCATATTTATGATATATATTTATATTTTGGAAAATGAAGAAGTTTTGGGAATAATGAAAAATAGAAAAGAGTATTTTGAAAAAATATTGGTATTTAGGAAGAAAAAGAATGTATGTTTGATTATATTTTGACAAAACAATTTTATTTTGCCAAAATACAACTAAACATTGCCTATATATATTTATTTATTTTTTCCTTCTCAAATTAACCAAACAAAGCGTTAGCTATCTTAAACGTGTTCCAAAAAGGAGTAAAAATCAGCCGAGAAACTGAAAAAGAAACAAACAAATGAAAAAGAAGTTAAAAAAATAAAAGAAGTGGCTGAGGGGAATTAGGACCGTGGATTCTTCAATTTAGCGGCCAAAATGGCAGGGCTGCCTATCTTCTTCCTTAAACTTAATCACCGCAGCGATGTCCCTGCTCCTCCATCCGCCGTCGCTCCTCCGCTGCCAAAGGAGCGTCCTTAATTTACCAAGCCTGCATGCTACTAAGTCCTTCTCCCGCTTTAAAGCTTCATGGCAAGAGGTAACCACACCAAAACCACTACACTACGCTCATACTGTATCTACTATAGTACTATATATTTTGAGTACTCTCTTTCTCTCTCTTTCTATATATATATATATATATATATACATATGTGCTTTCGATGAATATTGGTGTTCGTCTGAAGGTTGCCGGCGTTTTGGTATTCTCGGCGATTCCTTTCACGGCTGTGAAAGCCATCGCCAACAGTCCACTTGGGGAGGCTCTCCAGAGGCGAATGGAGGAGAAAAAGAAGCTTTATAAGGAAAACTCTTCGAAGCTGAAGGCACTCTCTGACAAGGCGAGAATGGAGAGGTGATCAAATACGTTTTTGTCATAAAATGCTTTTTGTTGTTTCCCACCTTGTTTGCTAATTTCTAAGTCTTTACTAGCAATATTTGATTTTCTGTTGAAAGCAGTAGTATGGATAAAGAAGAAGAGGAGATTGATTGAATGTATATTTTCTATCACAATTAGAGGCATGGTTGTGGGTGTGAGGAAAATATTAAAAAAATAAAAATACTGAGTTATTTTTCACTTCTGAAGTTGAAAGAGCTTGAGTCTTTCTCCTAACTCATTATGACACTCGTATGATTCACATTCACTGAGATCCTGAAGATCTTTTAATGTTGTTTTTGCTTATTGATCCTCATCTATCGTAGCCTAATTCCACGACTGGAAACGGAACTGGATATATTGACTTCCATCCACTAAGGCGCAAAGAGAAATCTGAATCTGACTAGCCATCGACCTATAAACTTTATCTCGATAAGAAATTGTAGCCCGATATACATTTCAATGCACATACACTTGTGGATTTGTATAAAAAGCATCGTGATTTAAAACTTAGCTTTTTATATAGGAGGGATCTGTTTCCCCTTTTATATAGGAGCGGTTAATTTTCCATCCCCATCTCCCCACCCCCAACATGGTTGTTGCATGTTGATTGAATTCCTTTGCATACAAGAAGATGACAAAAACAAACATGTTGCATACTGGTCATATTTTTCCAAGATCTGTGATCAGTAATGAAGAACACGTCAATACTGTGTCAAATTGCTCTGGCTTCTCGTCTGTCTATCATGTACTTGTTAACTTAGAATCTTTTGAGCTCTTGGTCTAGCTTAACTCCAGAAAGATGGGGCAAAAAAGTGCATATCAGATCAGCGGTGTGCTTATCTGCGACAAAGATAGGAACTTGAAAAGGGAGTAATGATTTTTCCAAAACAATGTCAACAAAGAGCTTCACTTCTGCTCCTCAAAATTGCAATTGTTTGGAAGAAAACAATACTTTTCCAATCATTTTGTAGGCCAAAACAAATACTAATTTAACACTGTCGAATTTTCCGGCAGGAAGTATAGGATCATGTTTCCTTAGCTTGCTTGAACTGGCTTTAGTGAGAAATGAAGTATTAAATTCTTATCTCTAACTCTTGAGGTATCTAGCTTGAGGAAAATGATGCAAAGAATAAAGGCTTAGCATCAGCATGGAACTGGGACTTTATAAGGACTTATCAGACATAGGAGATGCTGTTATATTTGGTCAGTTAAAATGCAGTAAAAGGAGAACTACTGTAATCCAGAAAGGAAGGAACACTTTATGTGGTTTTCATATCTATACAGAGATGTAGGAATAGCCTGTAGGCCTATGATTATATATGTGCATAGAAGTATGTTTCGGTGGATTAATCTGGACAGCATTATTAATGAGGCAAACCATAATATCTTTTTCTGGTTACTTATAATTTTGTGAGTAACTAATGTGAAAATGCAACAGATGAATTCTAGTGGTGCATGAAACCTTTGTTTGTGAGAGTTCTAATACATCTATTGTCTAAAAATGGCTCTTAACATCTGTACTTCTGAAACAACTCAAAGATTTTGCTGTGAGTTAACAGCAATTTTCTTTACATATACGTCTTACTCAAGGAGATTCTTACCAAATCCCAGTAGTCTATTTGATTTGTCCCAGTGAGCTTTTTTTTATCACTAGCTACTTATTCTGTCATGTTGTGCATAAATTAAATTTTCTGGTTTTCCAGCTTGTGGTATGGGAAGGATCGCCCACGCTGGCTTGGTTCAATCTCATATGACTATCCTGCCTATCTCACTGGTGAACTGCCTGGAGATTATGGTTTTGATATTGCAGGTTTGAGTCAGAATCCTGCGGCCTTGCAGAAATATTTTAAGTGAGTACACCTCTTATCATGAAAGACTTTTTTATGTCATAACCAATATTATTCTTCATATGGAGAAACAAATTTTCAGTGTTCACAATCTTCGCATTATTTTCCTCGAGTTCAAAAATTAAATGAACACTTGGAATACCAACTTTTTTGATTAAATCGTGGTGGAAGAGAATATTCCTTTGTTCTCACTACATTAAAGCGTCTGTCCCTTGGGCTTGCTATATAAGTTATAAATAAGCTGCCCTTTATCCGGACTTATCGTTACCAGTCAACCATAAACCTGCTTTAACTTTCAAAAGGGGAACTCCCTGATTCATGTGGCTTAGAAAGCTCTTGGATTGGACTGACAGCTATTGTTAACTTACACTGACTTGGTGCTGTCAATGGCTTGGGAATTGATGAAATTTTTCAGTGGAATCTTTCACAAACTTTCCAGTTTAACTAATTCTACAACTTTGGGATATCTTATGAGATTACTGCTGGAAAATCTATATCTTTTAGTTGACAATGATAGCCTTATCCCCCAAGTTTAAAAAATCACTTATATATAAAATTCACTATGCAGTTTCGAAGTGCTGCATGCAAGGTGGGCTATGCTTGCTGCCCTTGGTGCTTTAATCCCAGAAATATTAGACCTGATAGGAGCATTCCACTTTGTGGAACCTGTTTGGTGGCGAGTGGGCTACTCAAAGCTTAAGGTTAGTATGTTATGCTTTAATCATCTCATAGCCTCTTCTATGTGAGTTAGAGGTTCTGCTTTTGTTTCTTCTTGCTTTGCGATTTTGGCTGAGTATATTCTGTATTGGCTTAAATATTAGAGTTAGTTCTGCTGTTTATACCCTTTGCTATATCAATTTTGGATGAGCCTTAAACAAATTCTTGAAGTTTTGAGAAGCCTGTATGACTTCTTTACTGGATCTGCCCACTGCCCACTCAATGCCCCACCATTTAATACATATACTGGGAGAACAGTTATTTTGAGTTTGAATTTCACAAAATTTTTGGATTTGCAATCATGCAAAATAGAATCCCAGGATATCTCAAACATAAAGTTCCTTGAAAATAAAAGAATTATCATTTAGGCACATTTAGAATTTTCGGAGCTGGTGGAGCTGTCAAAATCTTTTCAGATGGGATCACCAAATAACCTACCAGTAATGGATCAATGACAAAAAACAAACTACCATGAAAAACCAAGAACTTGAAATAATTAAACAAATAGATCGAAAAAGTTGCAGGAATGAAACCAGTTCTTGCAATGAGGGTGGCCTATTATTGTTTTCTTTTTGTTTTTAATGGTTGATATTCTGTTCATTATAGTAGAATTATTCCAAAATTAAGTACCGGAATTCATATGATGAAATCTTCTTCATAGCTTAGTGCAGTCATGTGACTACGATTATCACTGTTGGAGTTGTTTTCATGAATTAGAAAGGTTATCTGAACTCTCTTGTCATAACTTGGCTCTTCGCCTCTTCCCTTGGTTGGAGCTTGTCTTCTATTCATGAACTGAAACGTGTAACACTCTTTGCAGTTTGGGTTGCTTTCCATATTATGAATGGTGAGGTGGATGCTCTAATATGGTATTAGATTTAGGTTTGGGATATGTTAAATGCTTGCATGGCATTGAGAAGTGGCCATATAATAGTGTTAAAGCTAGCTTTGGTGTGTTTTCAAGAAGTCTGTCCTGCATTGAGAAGCTGTTATATCTTAAACTAGCCTGGTGGATATTCATTTTCCTTGGTTCCAGTTGATGTTTTAACTATACTGTTTTATTACCATGTAAAACTCATGTGTACGCTTTCAGGGTGATGAGTATGAGGGGTGGAAGGAACCTACAACTTCATTTATAGTGCAACTTATTCATAACCAATAACAATTTTAGGAGGAACAATGGAGTGTAGTACCCTAAATGTCTTTGTAGCTTCTGAAATTCATTTTGATTGCTTAAATCATATGATTATTAGCATTCCCTTGTGGTTAATGTATATGTTCAGCTGTTCTCAATCTCATTGGTACGACACTTATCTATATGCATCTCTTTTTATAATTACTAGCTTGAAACAAATATTTCAAGAAAATGGTATTTTCCTTCTTGACGTACAGAATTGTCAATTTAAAGTGTTGAGCATAACAGGATAGATTTGGTCTTTTACTCTTTTAATGCCATTCTAAGGTTGCCTTCAATTAAGTCCTTAAACAAGTCTGTTTCATCCAGAGCTCATCATATAAATGATAAGTTAATATAGAAAATGATTTCTTGGTTTATTTTCCTTGAGTCTGTTCATTGAACAGTTCCTGTTGGCTAGTCCATTGGAACATATTTTTTGTTGCGTGTCACTGCTTTGTCATGTTATAAAACTTTTACTGCCTCACAGTTCTCGTTTCTGGCATCAACGCATTGCTGTAGTAACTTCCCTTTGACTGCTGTGTCTTAGTAATCATATTGTTATTTTAGAACTTATAACTTTACATTTTTCATACTGAGATCGGGTGGTGGTGGTGTTATAGCTGTGCTCAAATCCTGAAGCATAACTAATTGCACTGCTTGAAGCTAAGTATTAAAGAATGCAGTCGACAAAAATATAGCAGCCGTGCTTTGAGCTTAAATGCTCCTTACATATATTCTTACCCATATTGCTATATAAATATTCTAGTTTGAGAATCAGTGAGAAGCATTGTTTTCCTCACCATTTTTCTTTCCTTCTTTTTGTAATCTTTCACAAGGGTGATACATTAGACTATCTTGGCATCCCTGGTCTCCATGTAGCTGGAAGTCAAGGAGTTGTTATCATAGCCATCTGTCAAGCCCTTCTGATGGTAATCATACTTTTCTCATAATTTTTCTTATTGACCATTTTGAATCCCTGCTGATACTTTCGACACTTTTCTGCAGTGTGATTCCCTATATCTTTTGAATGATTGCTTTTTGGGCATTCTGTTACAAAAATTTGCAACTGCTTGTCACTCAGAGTGGATTGGGCCACTTTTAGATATTTAGCCAATGCAAACCTAAAAACCTGCAAAGGCTCAAGATAAAATTTTCACAATAGAATGATCTCTTATCTTACCTTCATATCACTTTCATATCTAAAAAGGAGAATCTGCTTTTTGAGTGACCAACCTGCACTCAATGAAAGATCTTAAAAGTTTATTGTTATACTAGATCTCAGCTTGTTCATAAATTGGACAAAACATTAGCTTACCTATCTGAAGCAACAAAGAAAGAAGTCACCCTATAGAAACTCAAGCATTGAAATGGAGAGAGCCTTAGGAGAGCACTAAGTTCAAGAGAGATCACTTAGACATTGGATGTTCTTATGTAGTTGAAGTAGAGTTGACCTGGAAACTTGATTAATTTGATTGCTAAGTCTACCTATCCAGCCATTTAGTACAGAAAAAATTGATATTCCAGTTTCATTGTGACATTTTTGTTGGATTGCAAATGAACTTTATGCTGAAATCTGAAGTGATTTTACCTAGTTTAACTAGTACATACAATTGTCTGAGATAATGTACATCAAATGTATTCTTTTTATATTTTCTTCACAGTATACCTTACAGACTTTCTACCATAATTGACAAAACCCTTGCTTATATTCAGCTAAACCATTTTGTTCTCTGAAATACAGAAATACTAGGCGCTTTATTAAAGCATCTTAAGATGCTCTTTATTAATTCATTCATTCAGGTAATATATACTGCAACTAATAAATGATTTAATGAAGTGCCTCTTGTTTTATAAATCCATGTTTATGCTCTCTTCAGATATAACACTCCCCAACTCAATTTTCCATTTTTCCCTTCTCAGTGACACAGGTTACAAATTCAAATTTTCCATTGCTTGATAGGACCTATTATACATTATTCCTTGGACTTTATTGCTTTTATAAATTTACAATTTCATATTCCTCTGTAGGTTGGTCCAGAATATGCGCGGTATTGTGGTATTGAGGCTCTGGAGCCATTAGGAATATATTTGCCTGGCAACATCAATTATCCTGGGGGTACACTCTTTGATCCCTTAAATCTTTCTAAAGATCCTGATGCTTTTGAGGAACTAAAGGTGAAAGAGATAAAAAATGGGCGTCTGGCTATGGTTGCCTGGTTAGGCTTTTATGCACAAGCAGCTCTAACAGGTAAAGGGCCTGTACAGAACCTTATTGACCACGTTGCCAGTCCTTTCGAAAATAATCTGATTTCAGCTATAAAGTCTCTGTGGCATTTTTCTTAACATGATCTGTACATTCTGATTTCTGTATTCATCTGACCCTCAAATCCATCTGCTGTAACTAACATATGGTAGTTTTGGGTTTTCATTTCTGACTATGGATCTGGTATGGATGTTATGCATTTGATCAATTACTTTTAAGAGGGAGTTATCTTTTGATTTTTGTATACAATTATCATTTTCTTTCTAAAATTTAAGAATGGCCGTGTTATATTGAGGGTAAAATTAGAATTTGCGGTTATTTTAAATAGTTGTGATATCAGATTTTGTCTTCTCAATTTAACTTACAATCACATTTAAACATACTACATACTAGAATCTTAAAATGTAGATATATAAAAATTATTGTCAAAAAATTATTAGAGATATTATTTTTATATTACCATATTTTCGACCGTATTTCTAATAATATTTTTAGGCTAATGTTTCGGCTACTTATGGGTAATATTTTTCATTCGATTATTTTGTTCTTCATTTGAATTTAATGAATGATTATTAAGAAAAACAATCATTAAATATTTGTTTGCACGTAGATTTAATGATCTGTTTTGCATTTCTTTAATTAATTAACATTATTTAATGGAATAATAGTTTAATCAGTGTAATTTACAATGTCTTTTATTAAATTCTTTTAATACAATTATTTCTCTTCTCAAAGTCAGTAGGCATTTCTATGTTGCGATGATGGATTATAATTTAGATATTTTTTAAAAAATTAAATACTTTTAAAAAATTAAATACTTTTAAAAAATGTATGCTTTATTGGTATAAAAAAATTATATGTGAGGAAACAAGGTACATTGGTTGCCAACGCGGGGGAGGAAATAGATTCCAAACTCATGGTTCTGTTCCAATTATTTTTGGATTGGGTTTAAAATAATTTGATTGGGTTTAAGTTGAGTTGGGTTGGGTTGGATTTCAGTAGGTTGAATATAGATTGAAATGAATTTTAAATATAAATGAATTTAAAATAGATTGAATATGGTTTCTAAAGTAAATTTATCCCAATTTCAACCTTGAAATTATTCCATCATTCTCTTATTATTCCAAGATCATACTCTATTTTATTTTTATTTTTATAACATTTTAAAAATGAAAAAAAATTAAAAATTAGATATACATCACTGATTAATCATTTATCATTTCTCCATCTCATTTATTTTTAAAATACTAATTTATTAACTTAATTCAAATGAATTAATCAAGTAACTTTTTATTTGACATTATAATCTAAAAATTCATGATATCATTATTTTATTTATAAGCTTCAATTTTTTATAAAAACATTTAGCCAGTTAATTTTATAGCCCTAATATTATTTTCAACCTTGAAATATGAAAATAAATAAAAAATATTTTTATTTTTTATTTTTTCAAGTTTTATGAACTACCAAAATATAAATATGTAAACACAATAAATTTATTGTGTAGTAGTAGCATGTGAGAGGACAAACTACGGTTGTCCATTTCATTTCCTTTGCCTCCACATTAAAAAAGGGCCCTGACTTTATTTTCATTTTAGTTATAATATTTTCAAAAATTAAAAAATTAGCTATATTTCAATATTTTTTGAGTATTTTATTTAAAAATAATAATTTAAGTAGATAAAGAATTTAAATTTAAATTTTTATATTTTCTATTCTTAAAAAAGACATTTTTTTCTAGATATATGCATATTTTAATTATTTTAAATTGATAGTAATACTTTAATATCGAATCAAATTTGAATTTAATCGTTGCGATAAATGATAATGGATTGATTGAAAAAATTAAAAATAAAATAAGTAGTACTTTTGCAAATATTGACTAAATATAAAAAGTAAAAAATAAATACGATTAGTATATTAAACATTTTGTTGGGTACAATGTAAATATTTTGTACTAAAAATTTAAAATATTTTAAATAGTTATGTTTTATTTATTGAGCAAGATTGTTATTTTGTATTAAAAGAAAAAATATAAATATTATAAAATAATAAATAAATTATACGTTTACATAATTTGATTTGATTTTACATGATTAACAAGAATTTGATAATAATTAATTAACATACATCAAATAGAAATAAAAAGATTATAATTTAATAAAATAATATAACAATGAATTTAGTAAAAAAATTTCTTTTTTTTTTTTGTATTGAATCCACCAAAATCCGATTCAATTCAACCTAACCCTTTCCATTTTCAACCCAACCCATAACCAACTCATCCCACTCATTTGTCACTCATAGTTGCCGGTATTATCAAACAAAAATAATTATATTTTGCAAAAATTATCACGACACCCCCTATTACATAGTTTGTTAGCCAAAAAGAATAGAAGGCAATGTCACTCGCAGGGAAAGCGAGCGAAAAATAAGGATATCATTCAAAAATTAAATTGTTGTGAGGACGAAATCACCCCTCAAATTTTCAAACTTCCCTCTCCGACCTGTGTGAAACTTTGCGCGTGTAATTTTGGTTTTCGGGCAGGAATTTCACAGGATGAATATGCGACTAAAAATTATTTGACAACAGTTGTTGTGATTTCTCAAGAGAGACGAATCTTGTGGTACTATTGCCACATTTGACATTTCACCGGTGTACATAGTTTGCTTCTTTAAAAAAATTGAAACAGTAGACCTATAAATTTTTTGGATAAACAGTTGGCGACCATTCAGGACTAGTGATTGCTTGAGCAAGACGAGTCTAACGCTGGAGAAGCTATTCAAAAGACATACAAACAAAATAAAGATGAAGCAAAGCAATGGATAGAAATAACCAACCTCAAAACATGCGGAACAATGCTTCTAGTTTTGAAATCAAAACATCCTTCAACTAATTGTAAATCTAAAAACTCAATTGCCACATAGAATTTCATTACCCCTCCACCACCAGAAGACATGAAATTGCCTTCACCACAAAAGCAACTTAAACTTTTATCGCATACTTTCTCAGCGGGAAGTACATTTCTTTCTTCTTCTGCCTTTCTGTCTTCAAAGATGCCTGAGAACAAGCACCGATACGAAATAAAAAAAGAGCTTGTTGGCAAAGGGAGAATCACTTTTGTTGAAAATATTTATTTGTGGTTCATAAAAAGATAACAACTCATTTGTTTTTCACTTACTTAACACTAACAACCATATTAAGTTAGCTGCATGCAAACATGCCAATCAATACCATGAGAAAAGGTATAATGCTATTGTCATTATCTAAGAATGGATGCAGCATTTCAGGGAAATTAATATGGAGAGACCCTGCTTTGAGTACAAAAATACTAGTTAATATTAGCTTAAAATAATATTGGCAGAACAGCACAATTCACACATAAGATTCCAATATTTGGGTTCAGCATAAGATTTTGAATGCAACCAACTTTACAATATCTTATCAACTCTTCTATACATGCATGCTTGCCATATCAATGTATGGTGGGTAAGTGACAATAGAGGTCATGAGGACAAATAGCCTAGCAGTTGACCAGCCACGGTCCCCATATGGCTCCCTTAGGGAAGGGTGGTGGACTAGCTGTTTAACTAATTTATTCCCACATTTCTCCAGCTAGCCGCATACTCTCCAACATTATTAAACGAATTACAACCACATTTACAAAACGGGATAAAAAAAGTTCAGCATGGAAAGTAACCATGGCTAGGGCCAGAATGGTGTAGGTAAACAGAAAGATAAAGGAACCAGTCATTTTTTGGGATTCTTTATACATGAATTCCATTCTGAATATGAAGAAATTGATGTCCAACAAAAGAGGCCCGATTACAGGTATATTATCTTAGTGGTTGCTAGAGTATTTGTTTATTTTCATAACAACATACTTGAGGACTAGAGATGTCAAAACTGAGCAGGTTCAACTGAACCGCCTCTGCCCCAAACTGCTAAATGGACATATTCTAACCATGCCCACTAACACTGGCTTAGCCTTTAGAGGGTCGGGGATTTTGGAACCAGATTGAACCGGCCTGGTTGGGTTAAATTGTCCAGGCCAGGTCCAGATAGAAAATTCAAAAATAGATGTTAAATTAGAATAGCTAGCAACTATGGAATTCAGACACACAACCACAACATTATAATTCTTGTCCTCTACCAATTGAACCTTTGTAAAAGGTGTAAAACTTTAAATTTAAGCACCAAAACAAAAAATAAAATAAAATAAAATTTTGGGACACTTTCGAATTAGCTGTTGCCGATGGCTACTAAGGTAGCTGTTAGACAATGTATTGCATCTTTTAGTTTTTAAATCAAAATAAACAGCACAGTAGTGATGATTTTGTTTCATTTTCTTCACACCAATTCATCAAAAATCTCTATATTCACTCAACATTGTTCAATTCATCAATTCAATTATTCAAGTGTATTAACAGTACAATATTGTAATATTTAATATTTGACATTCATATTATTTAGAATATACACATCATTCAACATTTGTGTTAAATATTTATCAAAAAGTGTTATCCAAAACCATGAGGATTAGGGAGTGTTCTGCATGCATTTGTACCCTTCAAATTTGCAACTTAAAAGCTCTCAATCACAACTTAAGCAATCTTTTTGGGACATTTATCCTTTTTTTGGTGAAATTGTTAGTGTAATTATTTGTGGATTTTAGTTGTTAATTGTTATTTGTCAATAATATTTTTTTAATTGTCGCATTTGTTAATTATTTTTCATAATTGTTACTTGAATGTTTTATTCAAAATGAAAAAATTTGTTTCTTAGACCTCTACATCTAAAAACACATCCAGCAATGGCTAAATGCAAATATAAATTTATAATGTTTGAAAAAAGCTTTATATTTTTATTTAAGAATACAAGATACAAGTTCATTGCCAAATGGCTAATAGCCATGGGTAAAAACTAGTTATATAATAGCCCAAATTTTTATTTATTATTTATTAATTTTTTTCCTTTTGTGCTTAAGTTTAAAGTTTTACACTTCTTTAGAATAATTTAGTTAACAGATGAAGAATGTGTATCATATGGTTGTCAGCTATACTAATTTGATATTTAATTTTGAATTTCTCAACCAGGCTGGTCCAGTTCAACGGCCCAACAGGCCATGGGGCTGATCATTCCAATTCCAGAAATCCCCAACCTATTAAAAACCATCGTAGATTGATCCAATTCAGTTCCAAAATTTCCCAGGCCCTTACACCCTCATCAATGCTCGCTGTACGTAAGTGAGAAGGTTCTAACCGATCCGCCTAGCAGACGTGCAGTGCTGATTCGGTTGAACCAGCCCATTTTGACGCTTTTCATCATCTCGTCCCCTCCCCCTCCCCCTCCCCCTCCCCCTCTCTCTGCACACACAAACACAGAAATATGTTTGCACATATGTATGTGCGCGCGCGCTCATTATGGTAGATCGAGGATTCATCCTACCCAGGCATAATTAGTTAATAAAACAGAACGGAATAAGCAAACATGCAGTGGAAACTAACTGAATTGGTAAAATATATACAATAATAATAATTAGAACACAAAAACAAATGTTACAAAATCAAATCAACAAAAAAAAGGAAAAAAAAAAAGTTATAATACCTGGTGCTTGGTGAGGCGGCGGCGGATGGCCCGTGTCTTCTTAGGGCGGAGATCGAGAGGCAAATACTTCTTGTTCTTGTAGGCTTCTCTTAGAGCGGCCTTCTGCTTCTGAGAAATCACGGTCAGCACCTGGGCAATCGATAGCCTCACCACCTTGATTTTGGAAAGCTTGTTAGGAGCGCCGCCGGTCACCTTGGCCACCCGCAGCAACGCCAGCTCACCCTTGAGCTCCTTCAGCTTCGCCAACAGATCCGCCTTGTTTTGCTGCCGAAGCTCGTGCACCTTGATCCGGGCTGCTAAAAGTAAATCGATCAGTACATAGAAATACCTACACTAAAAAGTCACTCTTCGTGTTCCTCAAATTGCAATGGTATTATTATGGTTTCGTACCCATTTCTTGCCCTTGGTTCTCTGTTTCTGCAGGAAGAGTGTGGCGTCAGAGTATGACAACCAACTGCAGTCTCGCAGTCGAAAAACCCTTATTACGATTTTATGCATTCATTTGGGCTCATTTCTCGCTTCTGGGCTGAAAAATTGGAATTGAATTTTTTTCAGTTTTACAAAGCCCAAATACCCATTAATTTAGCCCAATTGTGTTTTAAGCTTTGCCAAATAAATGTTTATCTCTTCACTTTTTGGGATTCCTCGATAACACCAAACCCACATCGCCGGTTTGGCCACAACCATTTCAGGTTTGTCAATAAATAGGATTTTAATACAAATTCTATTTGAATTTAATTTGAATTTTAAAATTTTTATTCAATTAAAATATTTAATAATTATATTTGATTATAAATATTTATAATTCGAAATAAGTTGATTGAATATGAAATTAAGTAATTCAATCCACAAATATTCGAATCCGAACTTTAATAATTTTTTATTAAATTAATACTCTAATAAATAATATTAATAAAAATTTTAAAATAAAATCTATCCATTATATTGACCTAATCTATATTAATGTTTATATTATGCTATTAATATTAATATTTAGTTTTAAAAATAAGAGGAATGCTGATAAAATATCAAATATAATAATATACAATAGTTCATTTATATATTAATATAATGTGAAATAGAGATATAATATTTAAATATTTAACTTTTAAACTAATATATAGTAAAATATTATTAAAAATTTAAATATGACGTAAATTTACTTTATAAATATAATATTTCTATACAATTCAAAAGGAAAAAAGTATATATTAAGTCGGATTGAATTTTTTTATCAAATTTTGATATGCTGTTGACCAACAAAATCCTATGGGATCTTGAGTTGGATTTGAATATAAATTTTGATAATCGAATTCAAATTTAAATATGACTAATTCTATTCAAATTTGATCCGTTGACAACCTTAGCCCATTTTAGCATTTCAATAAAAAAATTTCTCTCATCACTGTATCAGGCTTTGTTTGTTATTTTTTTGGGAATATTTTCTAATTCTCATAATAATATTGAACGGGATGACACATTTCCCAATTTTAACCCCCAAAGCACACAATTAAATAAACAATAACTCTCCACTCAAAACATCCAAAACATATGATACGCTAAAAACCACATCTATCCCCTCATTTTCATTCAACCTTTCATTTCACTAATTCATTTTTGTTTATAAATTATAAAAATTTATATTTCTCTTTTAAGAAATTTAAATTTGAAAAAATAGTAAAAATTATATTTTTGTTTAATAAGTTTGCATTTCTGTTTATAAATTATAAAGATTTATATTTTCATTTATAAAATATATAAATTTATATTTCCATTTAACTAATTAAAATTTGAAAATTTACATGAATTAAAATTAAAATCTATGTTTTTGTTTAATTTCATTGAAAAATAAAAAATTAATATTCCATCTAAGAAGTAATGTCAAATGATTTTGACAAAATTGTCAAATAATTCATTAAGAAACTATTAATTATTATATTAATTTAATTTTTAATAATTTGTGATATGGGAAAAAGAATTGAACCCAGTAGGTCTAATAGTAGTCGACCTAGCCCAAGAATGCATTGGACTAGTTGACCGAGAGGCCATTGGCATTCCTGCAGTCAACTAGAGTTGGTCAAAAGAGTATGGTTGAGAGGCCCGCAGCTAAGGAGGCATCCTAGCCATAAGAGTCCCGTAGCTAGGGGTGGAAATAGGCTAAACTATACTAGACTTTGGTTTAAATAGGCTAGGCTTATTAAACAAATGACAAGTTTTAGCCAAACTTATTATCTATGATAAACGTTTTTTAGGCATAAGCCTAACCTTTTTAATAAGTTTTGAAGCTTTAGCCTGGCCTGAAAGTTTATTTAAAAGCCTATTTTTTTCCCTAAAACTTCAATTAAATAAATTTAAAATTTTAATATGTTCAAACTTGTAAGTTGTAACTATAAAATAATTGAAATTATACATAACATATGCATAATTACAAAAGTTCAAATCTAAGTCTAAAAATAATATTAAAAAACATAAAGGATTTTATAAAAGTTTTCACTATTAAAAATTAGCAATAAGATAATTATTTAATATTATTATTAATATTATTTTTTTATATGAAGAAGGATAAATAGGCCAGCCTGTTAGGTTTTGCGAACTTTTAAAATAGTTTAACCCTAGTCTATTTAGTTAAAAAGATTAATTTTTAATCCTTAATTTGACCTTTTTATTAAATAAACTAGGTCTAGGTAGGCCATAGGCCCTTGACGAGTAGCCTAACCTATTTCCATCCCCACCCGCAGCCAAGGCAACACCTCATTCGAAAAAGGTTGACCGAAGAGACAAAAAGGTTTCTGCACCATCGGTCACTATCACATTAAATGCAGCTTAATCACCAGTCTATTGCATTAAATACACTGACAAGCGGCGTGTTTTCGCATTAAAGGAGCTTGTTTTCACTGTACTACTAGTATGCCTCTGCATTAAATATGAATACTGACAAGCAGTGTGTTTTCGCATTAAAAGAGCTTGTCTTCACTGTACTACTAGTATGCCTCTACATTAAATACGGATACTGACAAGCAACGTGTTTTCACATTAAAGGAGCTTATCTTCACTGTACTACTAGTATGCCTATGCATTAAATATGGATATCTCTTTCATATTCCAAAAGAGAGGGAGGTGCGCCACCTAGAAGATGGTTTTTAGGCGAGGAAAGATCTAAAAGACTCTCATACAAAGACAAAAGCTCTCACTGTGTGAGCAAAGGCAACATAAAACATTTTAACCTTCCATAAGAGACTGTAAATACCTCAATGCAGCCTCTACTAAAGGTATGTTTATTATAATTTTGACCCTCACTCTACTATTCTAAATTCTAGTTGACTGTACTGACTTGAATATTAGAGTACCTTAATAGAGGGCTTCCTTATCTAGCTTAGCGTGTGTTGATTGGTTGCAAAACTTGATCTGCTCTCATCCTAATACTCACCTCCAACCTATCTTCTGGTCGTCTACAATGGGCTAGAGCCCAATCCTTTTACTCTCATATACAAGCATCATCAATTTGTAAAATAATTAGTTTAACCATTATTTTTCATAAATATTAAACAATATTTAACAATTCATTGTTTATTTTATTTATACATATTTTTATTATAGAAATTATTTCATGTATTAGTTTTAAGTTCATAAGTTTATTTTTTCATAATAATTCTAGAATTAAATTATATATTTTTTAATATTAATTATAATTTTCAAAAATATCAATTAATTTAGTCATCTCTGCATCATTTTTTAACAATTATATATATATATATACACATACACCAATCTTCCCATTAAAACTATATGTCAATGAATTATATAAAATAAATAATTTTACTATACAAATTTAATAAAAAAAATAATTGATTTGATATTTATAATAAAATTTATCCTCTCTTAAAATATTTCTAGACGAACAATTTAATCTTAAAATATTGTCCACCTTCCCTCAAAACAAAAATAAACAATTAGTATTTTTCTCCATTTTACCTCCCAAAAGATATTTCTCCAAAGCATTTTTAACAATTCAGTCAAAAACTAGACAAATAAAGCCTTACTCACCCAAAATTATTTTTTGTAGCATTTCAGGGGCGGGAAACTCATTGAGGGCAAAAACAGCACATGATTTGAGTCGGCTTATGAGCGATCAGCTTAAATAAGGCTTGATTGAGCTTAAATCTTTTTAAACTACAAAGGGCAAATGATACTTTATTCTTCCAAAATTTAATTTTTTTAACATATTACCCTATAAAAATAACTTAAAGTTACTTTACCTTCTTAATTTAGAGTCATCAGAACATTTTGCCCCCCAAATTCAATTTTTGGTAGATCATATATGCCAAAAGAAAAGGCTATTACTCTCATTTTCACTTTTTTCCCCCCATCTTTTCAGCATATTTGTGTGACATTTTACGTAATGTATTACATATATATATTCCCTTAATAGGGTTTTTAATTGTAAATTGCATTTCTTGCTAAATTAATAAATTATGTGTATAATCGAAACACTAAATTGGTTGTTCTCCCAAAAAAGAAAAAAAATATGCAGTATATGAGCATTTCTTACTCTTTCCTTCTTAATTAGCAAGACCATGGTTTAGATGAATGACAAGTTAATAATTCTGATTCTTTAAATATTGATTGAATAATCATTGATATGGGATAGCCCAACAGGCCCAACAGGCCCCCTTTACAAGTAATACA
>JACGDI010005404.1:900189-938405 GCA_014898725.1 Jacaranda copaia | reverse complement strand
TTAACTTTTCGATAATGATGTATTTGATAACTTTTTATTACATATTAAATTTATAATAATTAAAAATAATTTATAACAAAAATTACTTACCACAATAATGATTCATTTGATAACTTTGTATCAAGTATTAAATTTATAATAATTAAAAATAATTTATAATAAAAATTAATTACTACAATTTGGAAAGTGTAGTTAAATTTTTACGTGGCTTTCAGTATTCATGATTAGAAAGATATAATACAAATATAGTTAATAATTTTCAGCCATATTGAATACTATTTACTGTACTGACAAAAAATCATATGTTACTGCGAAGGCGTTGTACTGTGTAGTATATGACAGTCTCTGGAAAAGTTTGGTTGTGGGGCAGTAGCGTACATCACTACATTCTCTGGAAAAGATTGCTGGCGGGGTGAGCTATCATTACACCCGAGATTCATAGTGTCGCTCACCTTGTCCATTAAGAATGTACTCGTCAAAGTTAGGCGGTAAATGTGGCGAGATGATTTCTAAATAATTTATGCTCGTCATTTAAATAAATTAAGTAAAATTTAATAATATTTAATTTAAAAAATTTGGAAATCTAAATAAATGTTTTTATATTTTATAGATATGGTTATATATAGTAAAATCTATAAATATAAGTAAATAATAATAATAATAATAATAATTTGCTCATTATTTTTAGCAAAATAATAAAATTCTTTAAAACATTTATAAATATATATTTAATTTATAATAAACTTTTTATTATTATTAAATTATTACTATAGATGTGCTAGTAGTAATTAATGTGACAACTTGAATATTTTTCTTATTATTATTAAATTTGTAAATATTATTAAAATAATAACATAATTTATTATCATTTAATACGTGTAACTAGTGATAATTTTTCTTATTGTCATTTATTATTACTTTTTTTTTTCCTTGCAGCATGCTACATGTTTTTATTGCATATGTATATGATTAATATATATATATATATATATAATAGACGCGCGCGCGCGCACGTATATATTCTCTATTATTGCAAATCTTTTCCTACCAATCATGTCAAATCATTAAAATAAATATCTTTTTGCAAAATGAAATGGAAGATTAGGTGAGAGTTGTAAGTTTGGTACAATAACAGAACTGCCTTAATTAAGTATTTGATTGTTGGGAAATTGACTCAACAACTCCGGCTTTATATTTATACGAAAATTTAATTGTTAATGCGCGCTTCGATAAATATTAAAAAGAAAAAGAAAAAGTAAATTTCTAGCCAATTATGTGTAAGAGTTGAACAGCTTTGGTTAGTGAGGACTCCACCTCAATATTCAAAAAATCAAAAAATCAAAAAAATCATATTTTGTAAAAATCGTTTAAATCGGATGGTTAGACCGTTGAACCGGACCGATTTTTTATTTAATTTTTAATAAAATAATTTTTTTAGATTTAAATACAAAGTTTGAAGATTAAGGTACACTCCACAAACTATCTAAAAATAAAAAATAAGCGTTAATTTAGAGTTTAGAATTTAGAATTAACTTACACACTCTTAATTTTAAACTTTAGACTTGATATATTTAAATTATTACAATTATTTATAATATGAATTGCAAAATTTGGATTGTAATATTAGACAATATCCTTTAAACTTTTTATGTTTTATATTTTGGTATTTTATTAATTTTTAAGTAATATATACAATATAAATATATATTTCATAATTATAACATCATGGTTCAATTATGGTTCAACTACAGTCCGACCAATGATTGAACCAATGAACTGTGAACTGATAAATTTTTCAATTTAATGAACGGTTTGACTTTTCGAACACTGCTCCACCTTATCCTAACAAGCCACAAGCCCAACAAAAATTTTGTTTTAGCCAATGGGAGAAGATTTTTTCTTCACAGAATAAACTATAAAAATCATCATGTAAGTATATATAACATAATTTGTATTCTATTGATGAGCAAATATCTAATTTAGACGATAAATTTTGTAAATAAAATAAAATTTAAATGTTGCTCGGAAAGAAAAGAGCTTTTCACATTTTGGTTAAAAACAGTTGAGATAGTTAAAATCTCCATTTACTTTACTTTGACCATTGTTTCAAAAATAGGTAAGCATGGTACTTACAACTTTTAATTTTACATTATATAATGTGGGCGGCAATGGGATAGGTTATGTGGAGCAGGGTTTGGGCTTATATAAATTGAATTAAAAATAGATTGACATAGATGTATTGAAATTGAGTTGAATTGAGATTATGTTCAATACAAAATAAACAAATTGACTCATTTTACTTGTTTGAAAAAATCAATCCAAAGACAATGGTAATATTAATATTCCTTTTGCCACCTAAGATGTATATTTTAATTTTACAAATATTAATAATATAAAAGTATGAAACTTTGACAAAGTGAAAATAATATAGACATTTTACTATTAATTCAAAATTAATTTTTTATATTTATTAAATTTTAGTTAAATTTTTTGGATGGATTCATGTTGAACCCATTTAATTTAAATTCACTTAAACAAATTTTTAATTCAAATTTAATAAAATTCATCTAAAATTTTGACACCAAACGCAACTCAAAACTTGTGGATTGGGTTGAGTCCATTGGCTCTAGCCATATTGCCGCCTCTAGCATTCATTTATTTATAAATTATATTTAATTATTTCGTCACTATTACTACTAGTCAATTTTCTCGTAATTTTTAGTATTAATCACTTTTCTAAGTGTAAAAACTCTTGCAAGCCCATCTAATGATTAAGATTCTGACTAAAAGTTATATATAAAAGCATAAAGCATTTACTTATAATGGTGTCGTTACATTCGGGGAACATAATAATGATAAATGATATATTACAGCACTAAGATTGTTATAGATTTGAATAAAAAATTATAGTGTCTGCTTTGCTTGGTGCATGCGCATCGCATCGCATCGCATCATATATAGACAAATACCGGCACTGGCCAATGCATATTTCCTTAATTTTCCTAATATAAATAGAATAGTGAAATAAATGGTTGTAGTCTATCTTTTACTCAGAAAATTACCCTTGCAGGTTTGTCAGATGGAAGCACAGCACCATACATTTATTTAAGGTTTGTTTGGTTACATTCTTCTATAACAAAATTGCTCTGAAAGATTGTAACCAAACACATATTTCCCTTTTTTCCCAAAATAAATTTTTAAAATGGTCAGATTATCCTTGTAATTTAATTAGTAAATGACCAAAAATTTCATATTCTTTACATCACAATCTTTATCAATCATATATATATATATATATTTACATATTATATATATATTATTTACATATTATAATGTTTTATTAATATCATAATAAAAAATACTATTAAATTCATTTATACCCCCAAAACCCAACAAAAAGACATTAATTTGACTATTATTGTAGAATTTGTCTCATCTCAAAACATAAACAAACATATCAAATTTTTTTACAACAATTTTCTTACTATTTTCAAATCATAAACAAACATACATCACATTTCCCAACCCCACTCCCAAAACTCATTCTCCCAAAATATATAATCCAAAACACATAGGCTATGTTTTGGGAGAATGTAACCGAACATGTGCATTCCTTTTCTCCCAAAATAAGTTCTTAAAATGTCCAAATTGTCCTCATTATTTAACTGGTAAATAACAAAAAACTCCATATTCTTTACATCACAATCATTACCAATCACACATACGTACATTTATATATCATAATATGTTATTATTATATAATAATAAAAAATACTATTAAAATTCATTTACACCCTCAAAACCCAACAAAAAGGCATTGATTAAACTGTTACAGTAGAATTTGTCTCATCCCAATACATAAACAAACATACCAAATTTTCCCAAAAATAATTTTCTTACTATTCTTAAATCATAAACAAATATACATCACATTTTCCAATACAAATTTTACATTCCCCAATCTCACTCCCAAAACTTATTCTCCCAAAATATATAGTCCAAAACACATAATTTAAAAACAAACATTACCATAATTTGTAAACAAACATTATTTGTAAGCAAACATTACCGTAGATTTTCATTTCTTATTATGTGATTATGTACGAGGCTAGTCGACTTTGAACCAATTTTTAAACGTCGTTTCTCACTCAGATATATTCAACGACCTCATTTAATTGTAAAGCTTTATGTATTTAGTCTATATATTTTACCTCTTGTGATTATCTAAATTATACTTTAACAATGGCATTCTAAATCTTAAATTTTATTTTGTATTTTATCTCTTATTAAATTTATTAAATATATATCAAGTAATGTATCTGATTTCAAATCAATTTTTTCATTAAAAAATATTTGATACACTTGATATGTATTTATAAAATAAAATAGAAAATAAAAGGAATAGAGAATCCAAACTGCCAATTTAAACATAACTTCCATAAAACACCGGCATGCATTTTTTAAACCCATAGTTCAAAAACACATTTGAAAATAAATAAATAAATAAAAACAAAAAGCCCTATTCTTAAATTTTAAGATTACTTGTCACATGAGCCAATATAATATATTTTCAACCGAATTTTATGAAACATCCTAATTATTGTACTCATGTCCAATATTGTCCCGGCTCCTTTGGCGCCCTATCCCATACTAAGACTTTCAAAAAGACGATATATATATATATATATATAGTTGTCATCTCATAACTTTCATTTTTTTAATGGAACCTTAGGCCTCGTTTGATTTCGTTTAATAACAACAAGCGGATGGGTTAATCTCAATTAATCATGCGTTTGATTTGTAAAATTGAAATTGCGGACTGAGAAGGTTAATAGCATTGGCCCAATACCGTGCACGACACTAACAACTATTGATACAGTGGGGGAGGGCGCGATTGAAGAATATTGGGCACTGATTTGCTTCATTGTTCAACTATGGTCCCAATGTTGTCCCCAAAAAAATATTTATAATTTATATAATGAAAATTTATAATTTATTTATTGAAAATTAAAAATCTATATAATGAAAATTTATAATTATATATTGAAAATTGAAAATTTATAATTTATATATTAAATATCAAGACAAATTATATTTTGAAAATTTATAATTTATATATTGACAATTAAAAATTTATACTAAGTGTGAAAATTGAAATTTTTAGGTGAATTTATACATGCACATATATATAATTTCAATGCTATTTATATGTATTTTTTAAGGGCAAAATAGTCATTTAGAATGTAGTAGGTCCAATCAAATACTTAATATTAAATTATTATATATTTCAATGATGTCTAATCTATATCGCAATCCCTCATATTAAATAGAATAATAAATAATTCAATTTCATATAATTATTTACAATTATAACAATCATTTATATCCAAATTCTATATCAAATGTGTACTATACTCACTAATACTCCTTCACCCAACCGCACGCAACAGACACAAGTACACAGTTCACACTCTGCATAAAAAGTGATGGGCACTATGAAATATTTAATTATTTTAATTCAGAATTGAAGATGAAGGAATATTCAAACTTTTTTGTATAGAATGATCTTGTAATCCACTAGCTATGTAGCACACGTTTGAAGTCGAAGTTGTGTGTTTTGAATTAATTTCTATTTTGCATACCAGTTAATGTTTTTCAAAATTTGGTTTTTTATATTACACATATGCATGTACACCCCAGTAATTAAGTGGCCGTTTGGATATGTTTTTATTTTTATTTTAATATTTTTAAAAATTAAAAAATTAGTTATAATTTTTTGGAAATGTAATGATTAAAGTATGTATACGATTAAAATTTAGGCATTTTATATTTTTTATGCATAAAACACATAGTTTTTCAAAGTATATGTATATTCAATTTGATTAATATAATAATAAAATGATAGAATAAATTTAAGATAAATTAAAAATAAAAATAAGGAGTATTTTTAATGAAAATGCATAGAAGTTGATATTTACATTCCACCCGTTTTTAAATAGTGACAAAAATGAAATGGGTGTTTGAAAATGAAAACAACCACGCGGTAAGTCATTGGAAATTACAATCTTTTGCACTGTTGTTTGCCCAAACTGAGAGAATTGAGGTACATAAATGTAAATAATTTTGTTTGTGTATACATATGAATTATAAGGAAGAAGCACATCAGGCTTGTAAAGTAAATCGAGTTGTGCTATTTTCATGCCACTGTCCTTTATCCACTAATGATGTGTAATAAGTTTGAATTGATGATAAATGATGCTTGTTGATGGTCTAACATTATGGGTTTTGATAATTGTAATTTGTTCATAGTATTGTGGATTTAATTTATGCATATAAGAACTGTATATACAATGATTAATATATTAAATTTTAAGGTTTGGGGGGTAAAAATAAGTTACTAATTACTGATTTGAAGTACTAACATATTGTTATTCACTGCAAAATATTAGCGCCGACGGTAATGAGTAGGATAAGTGGTTTATTCCCAACAAAGTTCACTTATAGTGACATATCTATGTTGAAATTTTACCTATATGAACATAAGAAATAATGCCACTTATTGCAAAGGTTATGGGTTAACTTTCGTATATATTCATGAAACAGAAGGAGGGCTAGAACTCTATTAAGTCAAGCAGATAGACACTAGTTATGATAACCCTCACATAAGAGCAAAAACAGAAGGCTTTCGTTAAGAAAACTTGCCCATACAATAGAACAAGGAGGGCACTCAAGGCTATGGCTACTTGAGGACAATTCCCGCCTTAGGCCCCTACTACGACAATAGCTATTACGCATCCCATATCAGAAAATGCTATCGACGAAAGAAACCTTTATCGAGCATATCACCATGCCCTGGTACAGAATCAACATTCACTTTTCTTAACACGTAACAAATTGATTAAGAAAAGCATTCTGAGAACAGTTAGACAATTCCAAAATGCCTTAGATAGACATTTGATTTGGAATTTGAATATTAATAGAAATTGTAATAGTTATAGATAAAGTGAGATTAGAAAATTTATTCATGTGTTTGATAGTGATGATTGTACTATAAATTAGCCACCATGTCAATCTCTCATAATCTCAATCAAGTGTTTGATACCCATTATTATATTTGTGATAACAAAAATGCCCTTGTCAGATATATTTGTAGCCAGCCCACAATTTCATCATACATATCAAACAAGCAATTACCTTATATTAGAAGATATAATTGCTACTAATGGCTCCTATCAAACGTGGAAGAAATAAAGGCTACTAAGTTTTAGCTAGGAATGCGGCTAGCTCTAACAAGCTGTTGGAAAATCTTAGATGGAAACAACAAATTTGATCATGATCTTGAGGCATGATGACACTATCTTTAAGGTGATTTTTGCCCCCACTCTAATGAGTTTGTCAGTGGATTTAATAAGGCTAATATGGAATAATCCAACAAACTCAGCCTAATAAGTTATCGACTCTAGAGAATACTTCCAGGCTCACTTAGCATCTGAAACCCAACTACGCTTCCAGAACCAGCTAGGCCGAGTCACTCGACCACAACTGCCAAGTCGAGCAGATAGTTATCGAACCTACCCGATAGGAGGCTTCAAGCTGCCTAGTGCATTCAACTATCTCTATGGTCGATCACTGTCAATCAGATTGCTCACTCCAGCGCTGAATCATATTCCTGCTGCATTCAATACTTTAACAATTAGCGTACCTTTGCATTAGTTATACATGCCACCCCAGTACCGCCTCTGCCATCAACTATATCAGGAGGCATGCCTTAGAATAGTATTCTCCCAAGAAAGCAAAAGATGATGCCACCTGAAATAGTACAGAGTTGGGAAATGACTTACAACTCCCAAGCAAGGACAAAAGCCCCCTATACTTCATAGAGGCATTATAGATAGATCACCCACATGGAGAAGACTATAAATACCCCATTGCCAACCACCCTTTAGGTATGCCATTTTTACTATATGCTCTTACTCTGCTACTCGATTTTCTTATTTGATCAGTATTAATTTGAGCATCGAAATGCCTTAGTCGGGAGCACCTCGGCTAGTCTAACGTTTGCTAGTAGTTGCAGATCTCAGCACAAGAAGATATCACTGTTGGATCAATCAACTTTCCTAGTTGGATTAGCCCAAATATAACCTAATTCAGTAAAACAACTTTCAACCTCATCATTTTGATGCTGTTTGTGGAAACTTGAGAATGCAACTAAAAAAATAGTGAACACCAAGCGAGTATCATCTGAGAGAGAGGAAAATAAAAGGATAGTGTCTCTTTCTCCCCCTCAACCTCAACAAGGGTCACTTGCCCCAGGCCCCAGTGACCTACCAAAGTAAGTTGTTACCCTGACCATGCCTCAGCTCATGTAATTGATAAGTGAACAAATATTCATCCAAATTTTTGCTTAGCTTTTTGCAGCATTGAATAGGCATATAACTATGCTTGCCTTAGCTGGTAATGCAACTCTACAATCACCACCACCAAAAGAGAGGTCCCCTCAGGACAGTAGTAGTTACCTAGAGTCCAGGCACCGCTAACCCTATGAGAAGTCAACCGCAGGTGCCTCCATAGAGAAAAGGGGCGACTAAAGCCAAGGAAAGAGATTGCTGATTCTATAAACCATTATGTTCAACCTAATCGAGCTTCATAGTGTGATAGGGTCAAATGTTCAAGATTGGACCAACGTGAGGAGATCGGCGAGTTAATGGATCACATGGCCCAGCCTATTTGAGCCTCGCAACACGATAGGGCCAAGCACATAAAGCCCCAATTCGATAGTAGCATAACCCGAACAAACCAAGCGAAGTGGGAAGACGTTTTCCACCAAGTGCAGCAACTAAATAGATGCTTTGACAAGATCTTAAGGAGAAATACTGAAAGGATGCCCAACCTCGAGGGCCTTTAAAGGTCTCGCCGTGAAAAGTGGTTACTGTTCATACAGGAAATAATCGATGAGTGCATCACCATTAATGCAAAGGTCCTGATTGAACTCTCACGGTATGATGGCTCAACTGATCTTAATGAGCACCTGATGCAATTCGAGCATATGGTGTAACTACATGGACATAATGAATACATACACGCAAAGATGTTGATGACCACTTTTCAGGATATAGCACTTGATTGATTTTTCAAACTTGAACCTTCATTGATATACTCCTACAAGTGAATTTGTGATAAGTTTTTGTGCCAGTTCGGCAGTCGACAAAAGGTAAAGCTCTTCCACACCTATTTCCACATCGTCAAGTAGAATGAGAGGGAGTCCCTTCGTGACCTTTTTACCAAGTTCAACATGAAGTTGCTGAAGATCGATAACCCCAGGATCGAGTTCCTGATTGATGTGCTGTTCTTAGGGCTCTGACCCAAAAAATACACCAATACTTTAGTGCAAAAGTGCCCACAATCAATAGAGAAGTTGCTCGACCTAGAGAAGAGATATATGACCCAAGAGGAGATGAACAAATTGAAATTTGGCAACCCTGAGGTTGAGAAAAAGAAAAACAAAGAGAAAGATAACCAGAAGTAAAGGGATGATTGTTAATTTCCAATAAAATGCTTCAATGACTACACTCCACTAAACCACACGAGAAAGGAGGTGCTATCTGCAATCCATTATGATAGCCTTCTTAAGAAGCTTAGGAAGCTTACTAACACTAAGGCAATGAAAAAAAATCAAAGAAGTATTGCAACTTTCACAAGTAAAGAAGGCATGACATAGAGGATTGCTTCAATCTCCATGATGAAATTGAAAGGCTAATCAAGCAAGGCCATCTTAAACAATGTGTTGCTAAAGGCCCTAGGACTTAAGGAGGCAAAACCGACCAGATGCCCTGTAGAGAAAGGTCAGTTAGCCTGAGGAGATACTATAAAGGAAAGAAACTCGCATGGGATAACTGCCTACCCATTCAAGGAGTAATTAACATGATTGCGAGGGATCTTGCTGAAGAGGACTTAAAGTCGATGAGAAGACTGACACAGAGGAGGCTAGAGTCAACCAAAGCCTCTCTACTTGAAACAACATTCCGTCTATCCACTAGTGTAAAGCCCATCATTATCCCATGGTGGTCTTCATTGAGATTGCCAACTTTGAAGTGAGGAAGGTTCTAATTGATAATGGCAGCTTTACCAACATCATCTTTCTCTCAATACTGAAAAGGATGAACTTGGGTTAGCTAAAATTTGAGCCTGTGCACACCCTTCTGGTTGGATTCGGGGGGTTGAAAATCATACCAGAAGGTTCCATCAATCTCTCTACATTATTTGGGAAAACGCCCTACAAAAGTACACAGATGATAAATAATCTAGTTGACGATGCTCTATTTGCTTACAATATCATAATTAGTTGACCAACCCTTAATAATTTTTGAGCTATTGTATCAACTTATCATATGAATATCAAATTCCCAACTCTAGCAAGCACGGGCGAGTTGCAATGTAACATTAAGAAAGCTTAATGATGTTACACCATTTTAATTGAGTCAAGCGAGCAGAAGACTCAACCGCAATTGAAGACCTTAGGGGATGCCCCTGTAGTGGAACCCGAGAAGGGCCAGGCTAATAAGAAGAGAAAGTTGAAGGACACCAGGATAGAGCCTATCGGAGAGTTCGAGATGGTCAAGCTGGAGCTTGGGAACCCTGACAAGACCACCAGGATTGGAACAGATATGGGCCCCTATATGGAATATCTCATGGTCAATTTCCTATGGGGAAATATTGATGTCTTTACCTGGAAGGTATTCGACATCCAGGAGATCGACCCCAGTGTGATTGTTCACCGCTTCAATATCAATCCCTCATATAAGCCGGTCAAGCAAAAGATGAGAACCTTCAATGCCGAGAAAAGCCAGATCATCAAAAAAGAGGTTAATAAACTCTTAGATGCAAGCTATATTATAAAAATTCAATATTCATTTTAGCTTTGTAATGTTGTACTCGTCCCTAAGAATGAGGGGCAATGGCACTTGAGTAATGATTTCACCAATTTAAATAAAACTTGCTCTAAGGATCATTATCCCCTGCCTCGAATAGATTTATTAGTAGATTCCACGACTGGTTGTGAATTTTGAGTATGATAGATGCATTCTGAGGGTATCACCAAATATTTATGGCCCCTAAAGACAGGGACAAAATCTCTTTCGTAGTCCCCAATGGAGTTTATTGCTTTTTTATCATGCCCTTTGGACTTAAAAATGCTGGAGCAACCTACCAAAGATTAGTCAACTTTATGTTCAAGAACAAAGTAGATAGGTTTATGGAGATTTATGTCAATGACATGATTGTTAAGATAGAGAAGGCGAATGACCATTTTCTTGACCTCAATCGTACTTTTGCCATATTGTGAGCATTCAGTATGAAGTTAAATCCAAACAAGTGTATGTACGAAGTTCGAGAAGTAAATTTTTGGGTTATATGATCAGTCAAAGTAGCATTGAGGCCAATCTACAGAACATTCAGGCCATGCTTGACATTGCCCCACTTCAAATAGTTAGAGATGTATAGTGCTTGGTCAAAAGAGTAATAGCCCTTGGGAGATTTATCACTCGTTTGGCTGACAAGAGTCTACCTTTTTTCAAGATTCTTAGAAATGCCAAGAAGTTGGGTTTTCAGTGGAATGAATAGTGTGATCGGGCTCTGGTCGAATTAAAATAGTACTTCTTCTCGTTCCCCATACTTGCAAAGCCTGAGCTCGGAGAGGTACTACACATCTACTTAGTTATCTCGAAAACGTCGATTAGCTCAGTCTTGATTTTGACTAGGGACAGGAACCATCAACCAGTTTACTATTGTAGTAAGGCGCTCCAAGAATTAAAACATAACTATTTGGAGATTGAGAAGTTTTCCCTGATGTTAGTCACTACGGCTTAGAAGCTGTATCCATACTTCTAGTTCTATGCCATGATAGTACTGACAAACTTGCCATTGAAGCAAGTACTCTCGAAGCCAGACACGTGAGGGAGGTTAACAAAATAAGTCATTGAGTTGGGAGAATTTGATATTACCTTTCAACCCAGAACAGCTATCAAAGCACAGGTCTTGCTGACTTCATCATCGAGCGGGTCAATCTCCCCAAAAAGAGCATCAAAACTCTACTTGTTTAGACTCTACACATCAATGGATCATTGACCACATTAGGAAAGGGAAAAAGAGTGGCCTTTCATTCCCCGATAGCGGAAGAATATGATTTTATGATCAAACTTGACTATGCAATCATCAATAACGAGGCTGAGTATGAGGCCCTCCTCACTAGGATAAGGATGGCACTTGATCCAAAAGTCGAGCACCTAACCACAATCACGGACTCTCAATTGGTGGAGAAACAAGTCGAAGGAAATTTTGGGGCCAAGGACTTGATAATAAGTCAGTACCTAGCAGAGGTTAGAAAATTACAACAATCATTCAAAAAATTCACTCTCAGTCAAGTACCTCGATCTGAGAACGAGCTCGCAGATGTCTTGTCTAAATTTGCTAGCTCAACTAAAGGTACAAGAGACAGGACAATAACTTTTCTAGTCATCAATAGACCATTAATAGGCATCCTCAAATAGAATTTGGTGGAAAGCACCAAAAAGACAGTTCTCTCATGGCAAGATCCAATAAAGCTTTACTTGAGTTACCACATGGTCCCTGAAGAAAAAAATGAGGCATGTCACCTTCATGGACAGGCCACCTAGTTTTCACTCAACGAACATGGTCAGCTCTATAAGAGGTTGATCTGCAGACCGCCCCTAAGGTGCTTGGATCCTGACCAAGTTCATGAGGTCTTACAGGTTATCCACACAAGCATGTGTGGGAACCATTCAGGAGAAAGATCCCTTGCTCATAAAATCATCAGGTATGGATACTTTTGGCCTACTATACTAAAAGACATTATTAATTTTTCTTGAAAGTGTCCATCATGCCAAGTCCACTCGAACCTCCCATATTAACCCACTACACCCTTGGTCAATGTTTAGGTCGCTTGGCCATTCGACCAGTGGAAGATTGACATTTTAGGTTCATTAACAAAGATAATGGGTTAGTAAATATTTATAATTATGGCAGTTGAGTACTTCACCAAGTGGGTCGAGATCGAAGCTGTCCCAAAAATAACTGACACAACCATCAAAATTTTTATCTGAAAAAATATTATTTGCTATTTTAGTGTCCCTAAGATTCTCATTTCAGATAATGGGATACAGTTTCAGAGCAGAAATAGCCAAAGTTGATGTGAGGCCTTGGGAATCACCCAACATTTTACCTCAGTAGGTAACCCTCAATTGAATAGCTAGATAGAGGTAACGAACAGAACAATCCTCAACCATTTGAAAGTTAGAATACAAAAGATAGGGTCGAGCTGAGCAGACGACCTCCTTAGGGTGTTATGGGCATACAGAACTACCCCTCGTACAGCTAGGGGCATAACCCTTACAATCTAGTATATGATTCTAAAGTAGTCATCCCCTTTGAACTCATACAACACACAACTCGAGTGATCCACTTAAACCTGATCAAAAACACCTTAGAATGGAAACTCGACTAGTAGACAATTGATGAGCAGAGACAAGAAGCCTATAACACCATGTAGTGCTATAGATCAAAGATGGAAGAAAACTATAATAAAAGGGTTAAGCCGCACTGTTTTAAGGTTGGAGACCTTGTTCTCAAGAAGGTGGAAGTATCTAAGAATGTTGGCAAACTTGACCTAAAATGGGAGGGACCTTGTACTATCGTAAAGGTATCAAAACACAACACTTATCGACTTGCCAACATTGATAGGGACAAGCTCCCTCGTCCATGGAATGCCATCAACTTGAAGAAATTTTATGTATAAGAATGCATTGTAATCATCTTTGTATTCTATGATATAAATAAAGTTTTAGCAACACTGCTATCATTCACTAGTAATTCTACAGTTACGAACACTCCCATCTGTCTTGCGTAACTCAAAGTTTCAATTCGACCCTATAGTCAACCTAAGAAGTAAATTAAAATCGCCAAATTGAGGCTTTTAAGCCCAACATTTCAAGTTGACCCCATAGTCAACTCAAGAAGCAACTTCAAGTTGCCAACTTAAGGCTTTTAAGCCTAACATTTCAAGTCGACCCTATAGTTGTCTCAAGAATAAGCTTTAAGCTGCCAGCTTAAGGCTTTGAAGCCCAACATTTCAAGTTAACCCTATAATCGACTCAAGAATAAGCTTTAAGTTGCCAACTCAAGGCTTCTAAGCCCAATATTTCAAATTAAACCCGTAGTTGACCTGATAAGAAGTTTCAAGCTGCCAAATCGAGTTTACAGTAGACCCTATAGTCGATGCAGCCAACGACTTCACATTAATAGTTAAAGGATTTTTTTAGCGCTTATGTTTGATTTTAATCAATCAAATTAAGTTAAGGTCACGACATTCGGCCAAACAATGATTGTTCATATATCGACCACATACTCGAGCAAAAATTTATTGCCATAAAGTTGTGTTTATCTAATCGATGACTGTAGAATTTGACCATAAAGTTGTGGGGTTTTAAGTAAATTAATTCATTAGTCAACTATCTATATTCGATAAGATCATTGGCATAAAGTAAAGAAAGTGCAAAAGCATTAGCTACACATCGATTAAAATAACGTTCTATTTCATTGAACGGAATATCCATTACAATTGAAATGCAAACTTCATCAAAAGAAAGAAAAAAAAAAGAAAGAGGACTACAATGGTGCAACCTACCTACAGTGGGCAACTACAATCTTAGATGGTAGGAGTTTCAACTTTGGCTCAACCCAACACCCTTCGCCTAACCTGCTTGGGCACCCTCCTGAACATCTTGGTCGAGCTCAAGCATCTCTGATGCAAGGGGAAGAACTATTTGTGTTGGTTGTGAGGGCCTCGCCATGTTGCCCATAAAGTCAATTGGGCACAACATATACTAGGCGACATCGACCTGTCCGTCCTCGATTTGAAAGGTAAAGTTATCATCAATAGGGAACTCTCTCACTAGATCAACAAGTTTCCTCTCAACCTAAGCCTATTTTTACTAAGCAGCCATCAAGGACTCGATCAGAACGTTTGTCATAGTGTCCCCTTTTGCACCTTTCTCAATCGCAGTCTCCTCGAACTTGGGGTAATGTTACAGTTTTACTACAAAATTAGGCTATTCTATCTTTGTCCTCAACCCAAAAGACATAGCCCAAGTGTTTGAGTTACTTAATTGCCTTCTCGAATGCTATACAGGCATCATCGATTGAGAAGATCACGCTCGTATTTTAGAAAGCTGAGCTGAGCATAAACTATTCTACTATCTCCTTTCACATCAAAAAGAGCTTCCGAAAGAATGCTGCTTGGGCCTCTTTGAGCATAACATTATGACCAGCTATTTGACCAGAATTGTAGCTCACTTGTAGGTTCAGTTGAGCCTTTTTTAGCATCGAATCCATTCAGCTCCTTTTCTCCATGGCTATGACAAGTTATTAGTCTTTCATATCAAACTGTTCCTAGAGGTCAGCCACCTCTTTTGTGAGCTAGTCGACCTTAATTTGGGATGATTCAAGCTGAACCTTGAGAGTCTCCAGGTCATCTCTCTCCTATAGTTGTTCCCAATCAGCTAGGGCCAACTCCGCTCCAATAAAAATGTTACCCAAGATGGCTTACTTGAAACAAAGGTTATCATTAAACAGTGTGATTGTTTGAAGGTAGCATTCAACAAGAAAATAATCGACATCACATTTACCATATTACAATGGTAGGTTAGAGTCCTGAGAGCGCTAGTCTGGCTTAGGTCCATGAATTTTCTTTGGCTGAAGGCAAAAAGCTTGTCCACCATGTATTTGAGTGCATTAGGGCCCATCGACCCCGACAATATGATCGAGCTTGTATTCATCATCTCTATGGTTGGATCAGTCCCAAACTGAGGTGATGGTAGCATGGGCATTTGAAATAAGACCCTATCGTTGCGCTTGCCAAATAGGTCATAGCTCGTGGCTGCCTTCTATTTACCTTTGTTGCCCACCATCCTCTTGGGTGCAGGGCCTCCTTGCTTAGTTATCTGCCTTTTGCCCTAACCCATGGGGCTACTGCAAACCTCCTCCACTTGTTGAGCAGGCTGTGGCATTTGTTCGATCTTCAAGATAATGGGAGTGGTGGCCGAAGGTGCTGTAGCAATTGGTGAAGCTTTGTCTTGTCGAGCAGTCGCTTAACGACGTTCCTCATTCCTCTGTGCCCTAGCCAATGCCTCTTACCTTGCACGAGTCATGATTTCTTCTTGATTTGCCAGCAAAAGATAATCCAAGGAGCAATTAAAATTGAGCAGAAAGATGTGAAAACATACAATTATCACAATCAATAAGAATTTCTGCCTAGTTAGTCACCCGAAGGCAAGTTTAGCTCAGTTGCCATCTAGCACCAAACATCTCTCTTCAGTTAGTATCGAGGCCTCAACTTAGCCAAACTCAACCAGGTCCCAAATGAAGTTGTTAGGCTAGCTTGGGGTTGGGTTTCCTGGCATCTCGACACGCCACTTCCTCCACCTGTAGGAATATTAAACTCATCGAGCCCTTGAACTTATAAATAATTTTTTTCCCACTCTTGGCCGTATGACAAGGATGGGGTGACTAAGAATTTTTTATGCGGGTGTGCCGTTAGGTAGTAGAACCTGGACTCTTTGCTACTACCCAACTTTCAGGACATGAGAAGGTGGAACAGATTTGAAAAATTTATGAATGAGGTTGGTTGGCCAAATAAGTGCATCAACACAGCAAAACTATACACAATTGCAAAATAGTTGGGTAGAAATTGCGTTATGCAGACTTCCAAGCCCCCTAGGAGGTTGACTATGGCAGGCGCTAGTGGGAACCTAAATCCATATCTAAACCCTTCCTTAAACACCGTAATGCACCATCTCGAAGGTTGATGCATCCTACCTCACAGCTCAGGCACCAAAAGCTTAAATTCCTCAGGAATATGGTAAAATTCCCTAATACGTACTAAGTCAGTAGTGATAATTTTGAAAACTATCTTGTTATAATGGTTGGGTGTGAATAATCAACCACACGATGTTGGCACTTCAGTTGGGCCAGCCTTACCCCTAAAGACACCCGTCTCATCACTCAAACTGCTAGAGGTCATGCTATCACTTGATGAGCTATTAGATATGCTGTCATCCTCAACCTCCCCATGGAATTGTGCACCCTGGGACCTAGTGTCATAACTAGTTGATGTGCTCAACATGCTTAAAACACAATTGAAGGAAAATAGAAACTAGGAGAAGAACTTACAGGTTTTCATTGGAAATCTCTAAAATGTGAAAAGGAATTAAGGGCTCTGAATGCAAGAACTGACCAAATCAAATGCAGTAAAGGTGTAAAATAAATATTTTTACCATACCTATTTATAGGCATTTGGACACAGGAACCCAAATGGCAGTAGTAATTGCACAATCATTTTTTGTGCTTTGTGTACCTCAATGTAACAGACATATTAAATGCACTAAATCCTGGTCGAGAATTCAAAAATCCTAGTCAATAGTTCAAAAGCCCCAATTGAAGGTGCATAATCATCAATTAGTTGCCTGCTCCTTACTCCTTCCCATCGACAAGCTCGATCAAGACTACGAGGAGGGGAACTTATGATATGGGATAGCCCAACAGGCCCAGCCTAATAAGTTATCGACTCTAGAGAATGCTTCCAAGCCCACTTAGCATCTGAAGTCCAACTACGTTTTTAGACCTAACTGGGTCGAGTCACTCGACCATAATGGCCAGGTCTAATGAGTAGTTCTCCACCCCACCCAATGGGAGGTTTCAAGTTGCCTAGTGTATTCAGCTATCTCTCTTGTCAATCATTTTCTATAGTTGATCACCATCAACTAGAGTGCTCACTCCGGCGTCAAATTGTATCCCTATCGTATTCAATGCTCTAGCAATCAGTGTGCCTCCGCATTAATAACATAAGCCACCCCAATACCACATCTGCCACCAACTCTATCAAGAGGTGCACCTCTAGAGTACCATTCTTTCAGGAAAATAGGAGATGATACCACCTAAAATAGTATAAGGTTGGAAAATGACCTACAACTCCAAGTCCAGGACAAAAGCTTTCTACACTTAATAGGAGCATCTTAGACATATCACCCACCTGGAGAACGCTATAAATACCCCATTGCCAGCCACCCTTTAGGTGTGCTATTTTTACTATACGCTTTTACTCTGCTGCTTAATTCCCTTACTCAATCAATACTAATTTAAGTATTGAAATGCCTTAGCCAGAGACACCTCTGCTAGTCTGACATTTACTAATGGTTGTAGATCTCAACCCAAGAAGATATCACTGTTGGATCATTCGACC
This sequence comes from Jacaranda copaia, assembly GCA_014898725.1. NCBI lineage: Eukaryota > Viridiplantae > Streptophyta > Magnoliopsida > Lamiales > Bignoniaceae > Jacaranda > Jacaranda copaia. The sequence continues at coordinate 920,095 of JACGDI010005404.1, read as the reverse complement.
TCCTTGGTCGGATTAGCCCAACCATAACCCAATACAGTAAAACAACTTTCAATCTCATCAAAGGCTATTCACCCTCAGGATACAACAAAACTACCAAATTCTACAAGTGGCAATCTTGAAGAGTTCCTTTAGAAATTTTTTTATGATTTCTAATAATATATTTGTAAAGAACAGAGATTGCAGAATTATTTTTCTAGCTTATTTTCTAAGTATTAAGTTCATAGAGAGCCTTGTGTATTTATAATTAATGAAACAATACATCCATTAGCTATGAACTAATACACTATTTAAGTTAAACAATAAGTCTATCTAACTTAAATCATCTAATACAACTTTTCATGAAAAATTAAACCTTTTCAAAGAAGATATAACCTTTGTTTTATTTTGTAATTAAATAATAATTTTACAAATAAATAATTACGTAAATAGAAATAGAACAAGTAACATGTAGAATATATTAATTTACACACACACGGGCAAACGTGCTAAGTGCTAAATGCTTTTATATATAAATAATATATATTAGCTCCCACACTTTTCACGATCTTTTATTCAAATATTATATACCCCAAGTACTTTATATATAATAAAACTCTTTCTCTATTTTCCTATGTGGGACGAACTCCCACATAATTCATTTTTCAATACACAAGCTTATAATATATTCCAATAATCCCCCACTTAGATTGTCATATTGAACAAATATAAGTCTTGACAAACTTATGCATACAAAAAAGACTGACTCAGATTCTGTCAACTTTAGGAAAAGACTTCTTAGTCTTTTTTGCTTGAATGCAAAATTGGCATTTTTCCTTTTCCTTATTATTATAAGAAATTAAATCATTCTTAACATGTGAATTAAAGTTCAATAATTAACATGAGCCAAACGATGATGCCATAAGGTAAATGAAGAGTACTCAACGATATAAGCTGAATCATTCATTTTATTATTACTTAATTTGAACATTTCGTCACATGAGTAGCCTTTTTCAACAAAGGTGGCATTCTTAGTTACAATAATCTTATCAGACTCTAGTACAATCTTAAAATCTCTCTTGCATAGCAAATTTGCATAAACTAAATTATTCTTAATTTTTGGAACATGAAGAACCTTCACAAGCAAAAGCTTCTTTCCTAATGTGAACTGCAACTCCATAGCCTTTGCAATAGTATTGTTGTTTCCCATCATAACTTTATGGTAAGCCACATCCTCATAATCCTTAAACGCAACTTTATTTTAGCAAATGTGCATTGTAGCACCAGAATCACACCACTAATCACTTGACGAGTTTGTTTATGTCAAATATAGTTTAGTCACCATACCAATATGCATTTCAAAAATCATAGTAACCACTTCTAGTATATAACTTTCAACCACATTCGCATTGTTCTTACTGGCATTTCTTGTCTTCTACCTTTTCTTTCTACAATCACACTTGAGATAACCAGGCTTTCCACAATTCCAACAAGCTTTGGTGTCATCAAAGTCTGAGAACTTTCTCTTTCTACCTTGTTGCTTTTTTCCTCTTTGTTGTTCTCCACCTTGTTTCTTTTGGTTCTTTTTCATAGTCACATAATTCACTTTAGATGATCTAGAACCGAAGGAGATGCTCTTATCACGATTTCGGCTCTCTTCTTCAATTTTAAGGTATCTTTGGATTTTTTCCAAGGTAAAATCCTCGATGGTGTGGAACAATTTCTTCCTATAGTCATTCCAACTAGGAGGAAGTTTGGCAATGATTCCGCCAATTTGAACATTTTCAGGAATGTCTACTCTGACATCCTTAAGTTTTGAAATGAGAACTTGCAACTTATGGACTTGGTCCAAAACAGATTTATTATCATGCATGAATTCAAAATACTGCGTAATCAAAAATTTGTCCACACCTTGCTTCTCAGTATTATACTTGTTTTCCAAAGCTCTCCAAATTTCTCTAGGCAACGTCAACAAAGCAAACAGATTGTATAGCCGATCAGAGAAAGAATTCAGAATGTGTCCTCTGCATAGCACTTCATCTTCCTCACGCTTTTTGCCATCAGCCTTTACCTATTCTTAATTATTCGGTTGGGGTTCTGGAAGTGCAAGTAGATTTTGATCAAGGATGTATGCAATCTTCAGTGTTGTGAAGCGAAATTTCATCCTATCTTGCCAACGAGTAAAGTTGGTCCCATCAAACTTATCTAATTTCGCGCAGTCTTGATTCATCACTTTGAATGTGTTATTGTCTACTTCAGATTCCATCTCCAAAAAATCATCTCAAGCTTGTTAAAAAATCTTAGATGGAAACAACAAATTTAACCTCGATCTTAAGGAGGGATGACACTATCTTGAAGGTGATTTTTACCTCAACTCTAAAGAGTTTGCCAATGGATCTAATAAGACAACTCACCCCCAAGATATAACAAAACCACCGAACTTTGCAAGTGGCAATCTTGAAGAGTTTCTTCAAAACTTCTTTTATAATTTCTAATAATATATTTGTAAAGAACAAATATTGTGAATTTTTTTCTAGCTTGTTTTCTTAGTATTAAATTCACATAGAGCTTTGTGTATTTATAATTAATGAAACAGTACATCCATTAGTTATGAACTGATACACTATTTAAGTTAAACAATATGTCTGTTTAACTCAAATTATCTGATACAACTTTTCATGAAAAATTAAACCTTTTCATAGAAGAAATAACTTTTGGTTTATTTCGTAATTAAATAATAATTTTATAATTAAATAATTACGTAAATGAAATAAGAACAAGTAGCTTGGAGAATGTATTAATTTACACACATGCACATGCGCGCAAACGTGCTAAGTGCTTATATATAAATAATATATATTACCTTCCACATTTTCCACGATCTTTTATTCAAATATTATATACCACAAGTATTTTATATACGATAAAACTCTTTCTCTATTTTTTTATGGGGGATAAACTCTCATATAATTGTTTTTTCCATACACAAGCCAACAATATATTCCAACACAAGCCAACTTCATTCCTAGATTCACTACCCTGCTGTGGCCTCCCCCTAAAACGAGCAAGTAAATAAACTAGCTCGGCCATAATAAGTGTACTTGGTTTAACAAAATCTTTTCATAACATGGGATAATTTGTGTCTGGTGGGAATCATGATTTGAAGTTTAATGCCTCCACTGATTTCATTAGAGCTTTTAAAATAGATTTACTAATTGAAGATTCGGATTTGAAAGATATCTTCTTACATGCACAAAATTATCAATATCTGAATTTTATTTAATATGGCTACCCAAGTGGGGAATGATTGAGAAGAAAGGTCTCCATTGAAGAATATATGAAACTGTGCCCCATATAAGAAAGTTTTGTCTGGTTTATAAGCTCTTGTAACTCAAAATACTCAAATGAAAATGGAACGGAAGCTGTGTGAAGATTAAATCTATCATTTATATACATAAAGGCACTCAACACTTCTGTGTATGTGTGTGATTTAATTCATAGGCTTCTTATTCTTCTTTCCATTTTCGCAATTATCTTAATTATAAAATAAATTGAAGAGATGTATCTGATCACGAAAATGTTTTAATTTTCTAAGTTGGTTATACCTATTAATTTAATCGAAAATGTACACATTATCTAATTTGAAAAGATGTATTAGTTCATAATTTGTAGACACAATGTTTCATAAATTACAGATACACAAAGCACTCTGCAGATTTAATACACAAAACAATACTAATCATAAGTTTAATGTTGATACATACGACCTTTAGCGGGAACCCCAAACACTGACATATATTACTATTATTCCCTTCCTAAGAACAACTTGAACACTATGATTGATTTAAGAAATTTAATAAGGGAAAAAAATATTAGCAGAAAAAAATTAAAAAATATATATATATATATAAAATTTTAGACGTGTTTGGTTGTAAAAAAAAAAAAATAGAAGATGAATTTGTCTAAAAAGGAGAGTGAGCTCAACTAGATTTTCCCCTCTTTTTCCTCACCATTTTGTAAGAAAAACTCATTTTCCTCAAATTCATTATATTTTTTTTTTTCAAATTTTCCTTTCTTTAGTATTTCCTCACTAACCAAACAATCAAAAATATTTTCCTTAACATTTTCTTCTCTTTTCCCCTCAAAATCCGTTAACCTCCTTAACATTTTCTTTTCTTTTCCCTCTCAAAATCCTTGAACCAAACATAGTGGAAGTGTCAAAAGGATTGAAAATTAAGAGCTCCATACAATCTATACATTCGGGCGACATATCAGCAATCTTGGATTTGTAGTCCAACATTGTTTTAAGAACAACCAAAACAACACTAATCGGCCAACCAAACATCCCATAAAAACTACCTTGAGTCAAATATGCCAGTTAATATAACAGACTTTAGATTGGCACAGGATTTATAGGAAAGCCAAAATACAACAAAATGGTTTAACGGAAGTAACCGTATAGTTCCAAGAAGCATATGCAAAAGCTCCAAGGGTTAGAGGTATCAGTGGTAGGAGCAGTTAGAACAACTCGGAAGAATCTGAAGGGAAGAAGAGCGTTGGGACCATTAACGGGCCATGATGCAAATTGACCAGGCTTGCACATCGTTTCATCGTTCTCGTGTACTCTCAAGTTTGTCCAATTTTTTCCATCCATGGAACCCTGAGATGTGGAACACACGTTCCTTTCTATTAGTGTCTTAAAAAATTTATGTCCCAAGTTCCAATCATGTAATATCGAAGAAGATAGAGCATAAGTGTGCATGGGATGTATATAATTGTCTAAAAGCATATGAGTTTTCATTGTAATGTGTAGTAGAAATCCCTACCTGAAAACTCCAATTCCTGATGAAAGACCTCGATCCATCCTGCCTCAATGTGTAATAATTGCACATCAACTGTAGAAAAACATTACATTGTGTATAAAAATATCATCATGATGTGGAATTCGACGAGTTGTCTGCATTAATATAACCAATCATACCTGATGACCATGTCCAAGGTCAACCATCCACCATGCAGTGTTTCTCCCATCCTCCAACCGAGGCCCGGCGAAAGATGTTCCCTAGGATGGAAAAATTTGTTTCACTTTTGTTCTAACAAAAGGAAACATATCCATAGACATAATTTCTGGATAACTTTGTACCTGGTAACTCCTGGAGACTAAAACCTTAGGATCAGTGAATCTGGAGAGTGGACTACTTGCAGTAATAGTTACTTTCTGAAACATACAGTTTTAGGGCAGCCCATAAAATGAATGCATATCCCATCATGGCACCAAATCAAGGGAGGAAACATCAGGTTAAAAGTTTACCTTTGATAAAACAGGATTTACCCACTGATGTTCCCCATAGGATGTGCCAGCAAAGTACAACACTCCATTGCTATCTCCATCACATATGTACTGGAGTTCCTTAAAACTTGATCTTCTGTGTTGGAATTTACTGTAAAAAGAAACTTAATCAGCATCAGTGCATTCATAACTTCTGAATTGACAACCTCAGGGTTCATAAATGATAATATTTTTTCCTGATTAACCCACGGTTAAAAGGTAGTAGCAACATTCATCTTGATTTATTTCTATTATTATTATTATACCTTATCTGAGGGTATCAGGAGGAAACTAGACCAGAAATAAGAAGATTAATACTCTATCCAAATACTCACTTCGAATCTTTCTGATGTCCACAAGATCCAAATTCCAGAAAGCCGATAGCTTCTTTCACCTGTTGAAAATAGATTAAGATGAGTCACTATTTTAAGTGACTTCAGGCCAGAGATTATCTCCACATACCAATTGATTGAATGTAGGAATGCGCATGCTAAGGTTGCTTCTCTCCAACTGCAATTTACAAACAAATTGACATTTAGAATACGGTCAAACAAAATTTTCATCAACTTGGTCAAAAGCTGAAACACATTGGCTTAGCAACCTTTTGAAGCACTGGATACGGAAGCAAAGGAAACCGCACAAAACTTAAAAATTCTTCCAGTGAGTTGAGCCTTTCACCAAAAACAAGTTCTGGTATTGAATTCAGCATCATTTCATCTACTCTGTCCCATCCGAACAACCCCTCCGCTTTGCAACACCAAAGTAAGATTGCATTGAGAAATCGCTCTTCAGAAGTTACTGTCAAATCTGGATGCTGCAAAAATGGTTCTTTGATGTGAGACGCTAGCTGTTGCCTCTACCACACATCTAAGTGGTGGTCCATTATGTTACGTATACAATTGGACAAATTCAAATTTCATCGTTAGAACTGCAAAGACTTTCATTAAAACCAATCCTAATAATTATAAATGCAAATTAATAGGGATGGACCTGCAACACTATACCAGGGAAGGAAAAAAATACTCCTGCTTTTGTTTGGGAGGAAATGGGAAGGCAGGTGATCAACAGAGTGAAATTCCATATTGAATTGAAACATATCCATTTATTTCCCTGCTACTAGTTTCTATGATTTCTTACTTCCCAAAATTAATTATTATCTTTCACATATTTTAAGTCAAATTCCTTTGATTTACAGGAAATATATAGTGAAGTGTTGTGCACTGAATCAGGCAAATCTTAGATCGAATCGCCAACTTTTTGTCTCTACAGAAAAGTTTAAGGTTTCACCAGGGAATTCATCATACAGTAGCATAAGCAAGAATCACCTGAAGAATGTTTCCAAAAGTTGCTCTGTCTAACATGACAAAATCAATGCTGGCGGTTGTACAATAATCAAAATTCATCGAGAATTTCCTCTCACATGTTTCTTCAATTAGTCTACATGAAGGTATGGATGAAATCACTTGCAAAATTTGGCAGACTGAGTCCTGCAACAAATTTCAAAAGTTAGCCACACAAACAACCACCTAAACATTGTGCCAAAATTGTCTGCTTCCTCGTCCATTAAACTTGGCATAATAGAAAAACTTGTAGTATGACCTTCTGCCACTAGACTCCATGCCTGCATATAATATATAGATGAGAGGTATTAATATTTATATATGTTTGTCATAAATTCTCTGTTTGTGTTCAGAAGCCGATACTGCCCCATTTTCTCCATTCTTTTAATTCTACTAGTCCCAAATAAAGGGCTTTGGTTCAATCAGATATTACTAGGATATAGATAAAATACCATAAGACCATGGCTACCATATTACCTCAGATAGGTGTTCTAGTAGTCTTTTGCAACATTCCTGATGAAGGAGAGAAACCCCAAATTGATCTGCCAACAAAAGAAGCTGAAGTAGCATTGTGCTGATCTCCATGGTGTCTTCCTCGTTAAATTCTCCACTATACATAAAGTTGAGCATAATCTTGAATGCTTCAAAGCAGACATCTTTCAAGCAAACCTTTGAGGAAACACTTTCAGACATTCCATTTGTGAACATCTGCGTATGTTTTATCATATTAATAAGCCAAACCAAAACATGTCAATCATATCGCAGATCTTCCTAAACTATATTATACATGGAATTTAGCAATATAGAAAAAGTTAATTTAATCCATTTGTCACCCATTGGCAGTAACTGTTACCTAGCATTTAACACCACAGCTGCATGGATATACCAGGACCAAATAAATATTCAATTATTTGAGAAAGAAAGTACTTTTTTCTGCCCATCATACCCTTCAATATCTCTTCTACCACAAAATAGTAACAAATATGTAAAGGATATTCCTTGTTGTATATCACACTAACTCCTATGTGTCAGATATTGTCCTACCTTTGTAAAAGGGGCACTCCATAAGCCAAGGATGATTCTATGTGACTCTGCAACTTGACCATGGCCTTCAATATAAATTTCTACATCACTGTATTCACCTGTCAATCTAAAACTATTAAGCCTCTTAACATCAATGGGTAATTTGTTCAGAAACACAGTGCAGCAATTCAGCCGAGAGCTTGGATGTGCTATCTCTACACTTTTCCCCGAGTCAAAAAGTTTCTTATTGAATTTAAAGCGCTCCATCATTTCTTCACACTGCTTTGCCAATGTACTTACGCTAAATTGCAAGCTCAGAGCTTTTAAGGAACTGAGATGTGATGCTGGAACCTAGACCAATAATACACACAAGAGTGGTTAGAACATGCAGAATAGCCTTCGACAACAAACTTTTCAATGTGCATCAATGATGCCTGATGGACACATTGTTATAAGAAACTCTCATTTGTAAGGAGGTTTTGGGTAGAAGCAATTTCAGTTTCTTCAATAATGTGTAATGTTCAGATTCACTATTAGCATGCAATAATCAGAAATTTCAGAATGAATAAACAAACCTGAGTGTAAGTGAATACTTAGAATTCGATGTTTGAAAGTTAAAAAGGTTAAAATGTAGCATTTTCTGCTGGGTAATTTCTGCAGCTAAACATGAGAAATTTCAAAATCACTAGAACAAGACATAGAATGCCTGCATTATCTTCTTGATGTTGACAAACCAATATGATTTTTTTTTCAATTGTGTAACAGATGATGGTGAATGAATATTTGCAGAATTTTATGCAGTTTCATTTATTTCCTACAATATTACTCATTCAATTGAAGAAACCATAAAATTAACGTTCAATTACCTGTGACTTCAACAGAAGAAAAAGCTCAATGATAATCAATAAACACACAACAGAAAATATAACTGACCTTGGTGTTGCCCGTATAAATGTATTCAAGAAGTGCATGGAGAATAGGATAGCAATCATCTTGGAGACGGATAGAACCTTCTCCCAAAGAACTCAAACTAAAATTCCCTGATGCAGCCAATATGACTTTATGCGCTGGGACAGCCATTTCATCTCTTCCGACAATGAAAAACACATCTGATAATTCCCAACTCTCCAGAAAATTTTCAAGTCCCCAATTTTCATAATCTCCAATTTCTTCTTCCAACTCTTCATCAGCATCTTCCATGCCATTATATTCACCACAATCCACATGCTTCCACAAGGAGATATGGTTTTGTGTCAGGGGCAGAACATTAACATTCCGATACCCTACATGTCTATCCCAACTACTAAGCCCGACATACTGTACACTGCAATTTGGGTTTGAATCCAGCCACTGAAAAACAAGATTTTGGAAAGGGTACCTACCCTTACCAATGCTTATCAGTCCATCATATATGCTAATCCAGTAACTCTGAAATGTCGAAGAACAATAAAGATCAACCCCAGCAACATCTACGACTGTCTTTCCATCGACTTCAATATTCAACCTTTTATTTCTGTGGCTACCTATGATCACTGTGTAATGTGGGCTATTATCCCTTTTGTAATGGTAATGCTGACTGCCCGCGTTTTCCCGAAAAACAACTGTGACATCATTGTGTGCGAAGGCATCAAAAGCTACACACCCTCTACCAGCTTTCCTAAACCTCAAATCATCGTGCCAAGCACACTCAAATGGTGCAACAGTAAGGAACTTCTTCTGCTTCTTCTCCATTATATTTGGGCAGGGAGAAAATTTTCTTTATTAACTTGGCACTTTCTCTGCAAATCAACCAAATTTCAAAAATGCATCAAAAAAGGGCCCAAATCAACCAGTTGGTCTAGATGTTGGATAAGCAACTCTATCAAGTTTTACAAAATGAAAAAGCAAATACTGCAAGAAATGGCATATCTATGAGGAGGAGTTCTAAAATTATTTAAAGTATCATACGCTAGAGTCAAGATTATACTATCAGCTAGGACAAGAAAGTACATTCAAATGTTTTAACACTTATGGATGGTTACAATCTGAGATTAGTACCGAAATTGCCATATAAATTCCAACTGATAAAAAGTTTAACGCCCCACTAATTCCTTTAAATATCAATTCACTAAACCTGCAAGTATCATGCAGTACATTCTTATCAAAGTGAGAAAAGTATCTTTACACACAGAAATTCACTTATATAAGATGGAAAAAGAAAGAAACAAATTTAGTATCAAATAAGAAAATGGCTAGCAAGACATAAAAAGCCAATATAACAACCAGCAGAGAGGAAATTAGGGAAATATAGGAAGAGCAAATGAAAGAACATATAAAATCGCAGCAAAAATTACCGCCGATGAGTCTTTAACAGTGCTCGGAGTTTAAAACCAAAGGGCCACAGACTACGCTTTGATAGAAAGATTGCATGAACTGAAAGGTCACATATGAGGAGCAGTGGCCTGAACTCAGAAGGGGAGGGAGAATTTGGTATGAGATCTAACTTCCAATTGTTTCTGTCTTATTAAAACCTGAATTTGGAACAGTTAGCTTATGAAAGAACTAGAATTTAAAGGAGTTGACAGCAAAAGCTAAAAAAATCAGACACCAAAACAGTATTGAAATTTCACTATCACCTGAAAGGAAAAAATGGGCTTAAAGATCTACAAACAATTGCCGATTGTCACAATCTGAGATAGGCCAAGAAAGTGCCCGAAGCGATCCAACTGACTCATATATATACATACATATGTGCGTGTGCGTGCGTGTGAAAGATAAATTTACTGAAAATATCAATTCACACACAAGTTGCCACAATCCTACACCACATTCTCATCCAAGTACCCAAAAAATATCTTCCAGTACAAAAAAATCTAATCTTTAAAAAAATAAAATGGAATCCCCATGTATCAAAAACAATAAACCAGGAAATGGGCACAAATTAAACCCACCAAAAAACAAGATTCTGTAGAGAAAAACACCTCAGGATTCATGGATATATTATAAAGAAAAAACTGTAGGTACCTGATAAGATCATATCCTCAAGAAACCACCTTTATCAAGACAGCAGCTCCTAATTACAAGACAAGATTTTCCCATCTCCATACATAAGTACAAAACAAAGAAGCAGATACGAGTGCGTGTGTCTGAGATATGAATTATTACTTAATTAAGTAAAATTAAAGGAGAGGCTGGCAAAGAGTCCAGACAACATGGAATTGCATATTTTTGCAGGTTTTTCTTCTTCTTTTTTTGTGGTAATTCGGATATTTTTGGAGATTAATCCTATAATAGCAGTAATATTTTGTCAGGTGGAGATAATTGTAGTCGAAGTCATGAAACATTGAGGAAGTATAGCAACGTGGCATTTAGTACGGAACTTTCATCAAGCAGGTGGCATGCATAGCGAGGTGCTTGCTGCATAATAAATAATTTAGATAATAATGAAAATATTAATATTTATCAATTAATAATGTTAAACTAATGAAATAATTAATTAAAATAATAAAAAAATTTAATAATTAAAATTTTTGACTTCAAGTTATAGCCAAAAAAAAGGAAAAAAGAAAATTCGAGAAAACAGAGAGGGTTTTGTTTATAGTTGTTAAATAACCAACATGGAGGATAACTAATTATTATATGTCGGATTTCTTTCATATATAATTTCATTCTTTTTTTTAAAAAAAAATTAACGTTCGCCTCTGCTGAGCTGTACTGCTACGTTTCCATCTAATACCGACATATTTATATATATATATATATATGGTTGCATGTGTGTGCATTGACGCGTGCATGTATTTCCCTTCTCTCATATAATAAACACAAAAAACAATTCATCAAGTCAAACTACAATACATAATTTGTTAATTATAATAAATCTTAGTCTTTATTTTTTGTAAATATATTAAATTATCATAAACTATTACTATCTAATAATAGTAAATTTATTATAAATTTTAGAGCAACAAGGCTATTGATGCTTCTGAGAGTTGGAGGGTTAAGTACTCCGGTTGATTGAAGTTATTTTGGGTTTGAGATTTGCAACCAAAAATACACGTCAATTAGCCGAGAGGCCCCCGATTAAGGCACTCCGACGCTTAAATTAGTTGCTGATAGATTGGAGAATATAGAGAGAGTATGTAGTGAATAGTATAAAGGGCATTACCTTGAGTGTGGTGGAGCTTGTAGTATTTATAGCCTGCTGTGGGCGTAATTTTACCTAAGTACCCTTATTAGGTGTACTTGATTTTTTCCATGACATGGGGTTGGAAGTCATTCTTTATCCAGATCCCGATATTGTGTCAGGCAGCGCAATCTCCTGTTTTCCCTGATAATCATGCTAGTAAGACCACGTTCCTACCAGAGTTGTTGGCAGCAGCGGTTACATCAGTTGGCAGCAGTCACATCAGCTGTCACGTGTAATTGGTGCCGAGGGGTTCGACCCGTCCAGCTTATACCCAGAGGTCGATTCATGTCGACCGGACTTGAATGTCAAAACTTCTGAAATGGCCTTAGGTCAATACGGGTCGACCGCGAGACTTACCAAATGAGGTCGATACCGGTTGATCAAATAGATGTGCCTTTGGGCTTCATAGGCGGTTTCGTCTGAAGTTGAGCCTGTTGAGCCTACTGGATTATTCCGTATCATGTTGGGCCTCATGGACTGTCTCATTTGAAGTTGGGTCTGTTGGGCCTACTAAATTATCCCATATCAGCTATATTATAATTTTAAATTTTATATAATCGAGTTCAATTAACCTCACAACATTATTTGATACATAAACACCAATCCAACCTCGTAAACTCGTGTCAATATATATATTATATATTAATGAAGTAAACAAGAAATTTGTTTTAACCTCAAAAATATTATTTTTTAATATTTTTAGAATTCTTATAATATTGCACTTACTGTAATATAAAATTAAAAAATCAATTTCTTTTATTTTTAATACTTGAATGACCTCCAAAATCGAGTGTAGACGCAAACGAAGAAGATGGTTTGATGGTTTTGGTGCGTGGTGGCGATCTTTCTGGGTGTCCCTATCAGCCACGTCACTTTGAAGTAAGCCGTCCCATGTCTCAAACCCTTCAATTTTGGACTTTACATATTGTTAGGCATCAAATATCGTCCACAAACAGTCATATGATTTGGAGTGCGTTTATTGGATAAAACTTAGTCAATATAGGACCAACCTAGTCCTTGTACGTCTGCTCACATCTCAGCTAGGGAAATATAATTAAACATTCACCCTTTTTTTTTAAATATTAAAAAAAATCAAAATAACTTCTTATATTCTTTATTATTTTTAAAATTTTCTCATTTTTCAATATATACATATATAATATATATTTATTATTATTATTCTAATAATAAAAAATCACTTAATTCTACTCTCACCCCAAAAACCTCATAAAAAAATATTAATTTGACTGCTACAATAAAAAAATTACTTTTAAAATATAAACAAACATACCAAAACTCTCCAAAATTAATTTTTAACTATTCATCAAAATATAAATAAAAATTCATTATATTTTTCAACACAACTTTTATATTATTCAATATTATTTTCAATATTTATTCTTTTAAAACATATATTAAAATCACACAAAATACATAGCCAAACACGCCTACATTCTTGTTGGGAAGTAGCAAAGATTAAAAGGAATTGATGTGAATATCGTGGCGAGATAGATTTAACACAATCCTATAATACCTTATCAACTCTGTAATGCATGATGCCACATAATTGATCTAAAGGTTTTGCTACAACCATTATATTTGAGTCAAGAATTTAAGTACCATTTTGATGTTTTGAGCATTTAATATTAATTTTTAGTGACTTAAATTATACATGAAATTTTTTTAAATAAAAAGATATAAATTATCTAAATTTTCAACCACCTTACCCTAATTACTGCTTATAAATAAAGCATTGAAGCACTATCTTATTTTCATTTTAAAATCATAACTAACTTTTTTATTTTTAAAAATGCTGAAAATGAAAAAAAATTAAAACGCATCCAATCGGCCATAATTATAGTTGAAACATAACTTTGAACACAATGATATTAGGCCATAATTATTACTCCAAAACACTAATATGTCTTCACAAATGTTAGGCCATTTAATCAAATCAATCACTAGTTACAAGTTACAATGAATGAAATATTTGTAACTTTGAAAACTACGATAACAAAGAGCATGATGATCAATCATCAAAGTACCACCAAAGAAGCACACTTCTCAGAAACAAATTCAAGAAAATCTATTAGTCTTGATTCCCCCCCCACAGGGGCAACTTGCGTTGGTCGATTGCACCCCAAACCCAGTGTTAGACGGATGAACCAAATTACCATTCCTAATGCCATTAAAATTCTGCATCTAGGAGAAAAACAGCAGGTTCTGTTCCAGCAGCATACCCATATTTGGAAGTGCTATACTTCTTGTACACAACAGTGAGCTTCCCGGTTCCTGCCTTTTGATGAAAACTCACCATAAGTTTTGCACATTCCCTGCCCAAAGGCCAAAGGCATCCACAATTCAAGTTCATTCATTCCATTTCTTCAAATTTTAAGCCGTAAAAGAAGGTAAAGAGGAAGGAGAAGCCACCTACAGGAGCTGGTCTTCCATGTAATTTGTGTGCCTCTCGCATGTCTTAGTCCACTGCTTACGCCCACTCAGAGTGCATTGGGCCATAAAGATTGCAGCAGCTGCTAACAACGAAGGTGGGAATCTAAGCATCTCATACTCAACGAGGCATAGTTCGATTATGTAAAAGGATAGCAGCTCCAACTAGTTCAAGTTCACAAAAACAAGAAAAGCCATTTTACGGTCAGGAAAACATCATGGTTTTTTCCTAAGTTGTAGTAAATTTTGATCTCATGCAACACTAATTTTGATTATGGACCAACCCTTTTGTCCGATTGAGCTGCTTTCAGAAAACGCTGCATGAACACATATGGAGTCGGCACTGACAGATTAAACTGTAAGGTATTGATCATCAATTTCTCCTGCAGGCCAGCACCACAACAAAACGGTTCAAATCCAGAAAAAGATTTCTGTTGATAAGTTCAAATCAAACATAAAGAACTATCAAGAAAACTACTACCATATCAAGCACTTCTTTTCTGCAGTACGTTTTGTCAGATATCAATACAAGGTTGTCCACAACAGGAACTGAAACTTCTTCATACTTGCAGGCAAGGAGCATAGCAGTCACTCCAACAAGCTGTAGTTTCTTTCTCACGATCGTCTGGACTGCTAAAAATCTATCGATGAGATTCACAGTTAAATGTAAGGTCCCATCCATCAGTTCAAACTTGCAATGCACCTATACATATAACATAAAAATATCGATAAGGCAGCAATTTGCTTTGCTTTTAATTCGTCAGAGGACACTTTATTACAACATCCATTGTACCTCAATCAGCCAGTCAATTAGAATTCCCCTCATTCTTTCGTTAATGTCATATTGCTGTGCCATGTAGTTCGGTGGAAGACAGCTTAAGCTCTGCAAAAGATCAAGAAAAACATAAAGATATAAAGAACAAATAAAGTTTTTGTTAGCTGCAATTTACTCGGCACTCCTACAAGTTTGACATTAAAGAGATCAAGTTAGACTTCGAAAGATTCACAAATTGATGTCAAATAAAGGGCAGTAGAAACTAAAGTTCATAAAATTCTGAAGCCAATGGAGAGATATTTCACCTCAGTCTTTCTGTAATATGCAAATATATCATCAATGTACTCAGTAACTGCAAGTGGATTCTTCTTATCGCAGCTATCTATGTCTGCTACTGGCTTGTCCTTATCAATGTCTTCCATTTCAACTTCTGCATCCTAGATCAATTTTACGACTTTGAAATTTGTATTTAACAGAGCCAAATACCAAGTTAACATAAATGTATACCATTCTATAGATGTCTTCCAGCATAGCTTCTGTATGTTGCACAAACATCGGCACATCATAACTGTCTGTGGACTCGCAGTCCTCTGTGTCGATGATAATACAGTTGTCCGATTGATGTGTACTCAAAATTGGTTGGATGGATTGCTTAACTTCCTACAATAAAAGGCAGTTCAATCATTTCTTAAGCACAATAAATAAAACAATAAAAGGGAATGCAATGTCTTCTTCATCATAAGAAATATTCCTCAACTGAAGGCTGCTGCTCTTCGCCAGCCAATTGTGCAGAAAATTTCCTGAAATAAGCACCAATAATGCAAATTTAAAGGAAAAAGTCCAAAATCAAATTATGCATTCTGCAAAATATGCATAACAGAAACGAGTTCTTTACATTTAGTAAATCATCCATGAATACTCGTTCTTGTTCAAAATCAAGAAAAAGGCATAAGTTATGCAGAGAAATAACAATAAATCAGAAAGGGTGGGTTTACAAACCTAGTCACTGGACGATGAGCTGGAATTACAGGATTCTTAGGACAGGCAGCATTTTTCCTAAACAAGAATGAGAATTGGATATAAATGAGCAATCCAGACTGAAATCTTCATGTCCGTGTAAAAAAAAAAAGGGAAAACAGATACCTAGGACTAAGGTTTATGAAATCCTTACTCTGTCAAAGCCCCTCTTTTTTGAACAGCATGAGGGTAGGAGGGAGGTCCTATGATGTTCTTATTGATTGTACTCAATGCCCTCCTATTATTCCCAACCCCTGCAGCCAAGTTTGTACCTCCTGGCTTAGATCCCCCTAAGAATCATAAGAAAGAAGAAGGGGGGGGAAATTACTTTTATCAAATGACCGTTTCAGAGTTGGGATATTATGGCATAATGCAATGAACTAACAAAAATTTCAGACATCTATATATTTTATTAAGAAGAAACCATACAAGAATCGGACAAGGACTGAATTTTTCTAGTTGTATCTATACGTTTTGAATTTTCAAATTACCATGAACATTTGAAGGTCTGATCACACCCCGAAAATTCTCATTTGATCCAACCCTCATGTTTCTGTCTTCCAAAACAGCTACTGAAAATCAAAAAAGGATTTAGTGATGAACCCATCAAAGAAATTAAAAGAGCACAAGGAAATCATTGGAAAAACGAAAACATAGAATAAGATTCAAATAATCAAGATTCAAGGTTAAATGACAAAACCCCGGATCACAAACAGAGAGTGAGAGAGAGAGAGAGAGAGAGAACAACCTCCAAACTGAAGAAAATACCAGAAAACGATCAGCACTATCCAAGATTAAATCCCTCAAGAAAGCCCCGATGAAAAAAAAGAGAGAGATGACTAGAAAATGAACACCATCAAACCAATTAATGGAGCATTACAGATAATGAAGAAAAGCCCTCTCTCTCTCTCTCTCTCTCTCTCCCCCACACACACACAGAGTGTGAAGCTTTGCTTTCTTAAATGTTGTTTCAATTGAATTTCAGAAGGGTTTCGAAGACAATGTAAACAGTGGATATGCCTTCATATATTTGAAAGCAACGGCTACAAGACGTTGGCCGAACGATGAAACCATGGGTTGTTCCGCGTTTGGGCTAACGGTTATTTTCATTTTTCCCTTGCAGCTGTGCTTCTTGCTATCCAAATTGCACTTGGTGCATGCGTCCTTCTAAAAGGATTTTGCATTAAGAGGGTATTTGGCTATAATCTCCCACATCTTATACTACATCTTAGATTTTTTTAAAAAAATAAATTTTTAGAGTTTTTTATAAAATAAGACATTGAAACTTCTAAAATATTAGTAATGACAATTTTATAATTAATATGATTAAAATTACAAGTTAATTATATATATGAATATTTGTTTAACGATACTTTTTTGATACTTCAAATTGTGAGATGAAAGTGTTTTATAGCAAAGATTTATGAAATAGTGGAAATTGCTACATTCTAGAATATGATATTTTCTAGTAAAGTCAAAGTTTATGATATTACCTTGTAGTTGCCCTTCATGATCTATCAATCCTCAATTTTATTAATATTTCCAAGTTGGATTGCTTATAAAAGAGTGTCTAAATGATCCCATCCACCTAAGACCACGCATAAGGCCTTAATTATACGATTATGCAAATATTAGATTAGATTAATATTTTACACAGTTTCAGAAAAGAGGCGTGAAATATTTTTTCACTTATAAAGAGAATATTCATCTAATAAACTTTATTATAAATTTAATCTCTACAAGAATGAAACGGATAAAGAATAATTATTTTTAGATGAAATAAAGAGACCATCTTATGCCTATTTTTAATTATCCTCACAAATAAAATATCAGTAAATTAATACCATGATTTTTTTTTAAAAATAATAATGGGTAAGCAATTGCCTTCAATGAAATTATTTACAAATTTGATTTATCCTTTTTTTTTTCTGCTCACAAGATTGTCTTTCCATTTTGCAAATCCTTTTTGGACATGTAATTTATATTGTAATTTGCTAAGGCCCACACAAATTTTGAAAATAAAAAAAAAAGTGGTTGGTGGGGGACACAAGTAAAACTGCCTGGAAAAAAATTTTCCCCTACCAAAGCTATGATGATTTGATTTTGAAATATCCCACGGAGCGTGACATTAGCACTAATTTTTTCTCTCTCTTTCACCTTTTTATACTCTAAAGAATAATTATTGACATATTTTGTGTGACAATCACCTTGCTGTCGCTATAAAATACCACCACACATAAGGTTTTTACCTATAAAACTTCTCTTATTTATATATAATAATAGCTTTTCAAATTGGCTTGAACAGATGAAAAAGTTTCATTCCTAGTTGTCTTGTGGATTGAACTCCCAAATTTATAAATATTATTGGTTTTTAGTCCACATTTTTCACACAATATTGTAGTACAGCTACAATATTCCATCTCCCTTTATGTTGAATTACAGCTCATGATACTATTAAAAGTCTTGCAAAATTACTGAAGAGCAATTTAAACCCTTATGGCATTGTTCAATATTCTTTCCCATATAACTCAAAAACCACACAAGTAATAGGATCTTCTTGTTTGGCCGTGTGGACACTCTTCACGCCACACACAGAGATGAGCAAGTACCGGATATGAGAAGGGAGATAGAGCCATTGAATGATAACTGAACGACCAATAACCACTAGATTTGGGCAGCTAGTTACTAGTTAGGATGTGAGATGTCCTCCTCCTTTCAAAATCAAGTAGATCCAATTTAACCTCAAGCCCAGTAAAAGATTGTGTTAGGCCTAGTGTTTTGATCCATCGCTCCTATGCTAACATTTATTGGAGTTTGGTACCATGGGCTTTATAATGAGCTCATTGGTTTCAATCCTACCTATAGGCAGATGTCTCATTTCACTCTGCATGGGGTGGGTACAGGGCTGACAATAGGTTGGATTCGGATTGAATCACACTGAATCTAAGTTCGAATTGGAATGTAATATACTAAATCCAAATTCGATTCAAGATTCATTGGATTTGTAATTGGTAACTATATTCGAATTCAAATAAAAATTGGATATCCAAAAAAATTCAAATCCGAATACTTAAAAAATCATCATATATTTATTATTTTTTTCAAAATTTAGTAGAATCTAAATTCAAACAGCCATACTTTAAAAAAAATACAAAACAAATTTGATGCTACTAAAAGTTGCGTATAGAGAAAAAGGGAGTTGTGCTACGGGTAAATCAACCAGGGAGGTCGAGTACTCATGGTTGTGCATAACTTGGGGCTTGAGATCTACAACTATAACACACGTTAAACTCGCTGAGGTGCCCCCGGCTAAGGTACTCTGACGCTCAAGTTAGTTCTAGTCGAGATAAAGTGATTGAACAGAATACAGAGAATGTAAAGCTTATAGTGTATTAGGCATTACCTTGAGCGTAGTTGGGCCTGAAGTATTTATAACCTTCTATAGGCGTGATTTGACCCTAGTACCCTTATCAGATGTATTGACTTTTGTCTTTGCTAGGGGGTTGGTGGTCATTTCATGTCCAGATCCCGGTACTGTTTTAGGTAGCTAAATCTCCTATTTTCTTGGATGAATAGTGCCAGTGGAGACGCATCTTTACCAAAGTTGTTGGCAGGGTTGTTAGAGTTGTCAGTAGCGGCTGTACCGACTGTCACGTGTCATTAATGCAGAGGTATGCAGCCTGTTAGACTAATAAACATGGCAGAGGTCGATACATATTGACTAGACTCAAATATTCAAACTTCTAAAGTGGTCCTAAGGTCGATACAGGTCGACCGCAGACCCTACCAAGTGAGGTCGATCTCGATCGACCAAACAGACTTACCGTTGGGCT
>JACGDI010005404.1:860065-875691 GCA_014898725.1 Jacaranda copaia | reverse complement strand
TATTAATATATATTATGTATAAATATATACATAAATATATTTATGTATTTATATTTTATACTTTATATTTATATTTATATTTGTATATATAATATATATATATAAGTGAAAAAGAATAAATTAGAAAGATGACTAAATAAAAAAATTAAAAATAGTTTTAAAATTTAAAAATAAAAAAATTGGTATAAAGGAGATGAAACAAGATATATAAAAATATATTTAAAAAGAATAAATAAATAAAATTGAAAATATTTGAGAGAATTAGGGATAATATAGTCTTTATACATTGAAATTAGGGCTAAATTGTAGCAAATCATGAGAGGGAGGCGGTGTGCCTATTTTTTAAAATCACAAAAAGATTTGTTGCCTATTTTTTCTTTTATAAAGAGATTTTTTGCTCTTTTTCATTTTTATGAGGGGCTAAAATGCAATTTGCCCTTAGATAGTGCTTCACGAATATCACGGGCTTTATTATCAGAAATTTCCAAATGGTCGTACGTGCTTCACGGAAGGAGATAAGATTTCATTAAAATCTCCTACGCAAAGCCAAGGTAAGGACAATATTCCAATATGAGTGCCTAATCTCAATTCAAGTTTATTTATGCCTTCCAAATTCTCTCTCATTATTATTATTATTATTATTATTATTATTATTATTATTATTATTATTATTATTATTATTATTATTATTTATATATCCTCAAATTAGAAAACCTCAACAGTCTTTCTAATGATTTTTTGGATTTTTCAAATGAAAAAAAAAGAGTATGAAAATTAATTAATTGAATTGAAAGAAAAAAGAGGGTATTTTAATGGATTATAGTTTCCTTACAATCTCTTAATTTGCCAACGACCAAAGAGTTAAGGGGAAAAAATAAACGGATAATATTATTGTATGGTTGAAATGTTAGAGAAATTGTGAGGATCTCATCCCATAGAAACAACTTTGGACATAATTGGATACTTTTGAAGCACTGGCTATTGTTATTATTGTTCCTAATTCTACATCAGCAAGTTGCTGTCATAATTATCATTTTGACTTCGTTCATACAACAATATTTTTTCTTATATTATTCCGTTAAGAAATAGAAAAGAAAATAGTAATATGAAAGTTGTTACTTTATATATATATATATATATATTAAGTAATAAAAAATTTTATTTTATCACAATAATATTTTTTGAGGTGTAGTAGTTATAAAAGTTGTACTTAAGTCATTGTCATTGACAATTAGTGATCACTTAATGCATAACAATGAAAATTTTATTACAAATTATAATGATAATTTATAGTACTGTCATTAAGTTGCCACTTTACATATATTACTAATTGTCAATTATGACAATTTAAAATACTTAGTTTCACTGCTATCAAACTATATTTTAATAAAATAAAAATTACAATCGCTTAAAAACTGTCATTTAGTTGATAGCTGTATATTGTCACTTAATTTCTATCATTAATATTATATTTTGGGATAGTGAAGGAAAATTACAAAAATAATTTGAGAAATGTGTAACATTTCTTATATGGTAATGTTGGCCCACTCAATTTATTATGTACATTGAAGGAAACACGCACGGAGAAGTTCCTTGATTGGTTCTCAAAAATATTGAGGACCACATGCAGCTGTAAAGTTATAATGAATGTTGAAAATCAAGCAGCTACTGTGATGATGAATATTTCATTAAACTTTCTGAAAAATCTTTGTGGTTTCACTTTCCCACTTAACTTAAGCTGAAGAGAAGAGGCCGAAGATGGCAGCTTATGCAGCTCTAGTTTCTCTTATGCATACATACTATAGAACAGATCCAAGTGCATCCTCGTCCTCCCATTTCTCTTGACAAAGAGCGGGCTGAAGATCTCATGGAAAAGGTCACTTTCTTGCAAGATTTTCTTGAAGTTTATTCCCGCATTGGCAAGGAAGACTTGCAGAGTCGACGCGTAGCAGATGCAGCTTATGCGGCCGAAGATGTAGTTGAGTCCTATGTAGTGGATCAAATACTTGCTCAATCCACAAGTGAAGATATCAGTTCCATTGAATTTCATCAAAGTCTACAGAAAGCGATACAAGACATGGATTCTATCAAGAGAGAGGTGTCGGAGATTTAGGAGAAGACGGCAGTTCAAGATCGGTTGAGGAGAAATTCGTTGCCTACTTTTCCAATAAGGTCTCCTTCCGTGGGGCAGACCAACGTGGTGGGGTCTGATCATATCCTCGTTCAACTCATGGACCACAAGCTTATTGGAGACCAAGCTAATCATCAGATCCTTCCAATCGTTGGTATGGGTGGTATTGGTAAGACCACACTTGCTAGAAATATATGTATAAAAATATTGTTATCAACAACACTTTGATGTTCGTGTTTGGATTACAATATCTCAAAAATATAGCGTACAAGTTCTTCTTTGTCAGAAAAACCAAGAAAATAAGGAAACTTTGAGCCAAAAGAGTGAAGAGGAATTGGGAGAAATATTATACAAAAATTTATTTGGTAGAAGATATTTGATCATATTGGATGACATGTGGAGCATTGAAGCATGGAATAAGGTACAATTCTTTTTTTTTTTAATAATAATAATAGAAGTAGAATAATGGTAACTACTAGGCTATCTAGTGTGGCTTTGCATTTATCTGGTACTCATGGCTTTGAGATGAATTTTCTAAATGAGGATCAAAGTTGGGATTTGCTCCAAAAAAATTTATTTGGAAAAGATGATTGTCCTCTTGAATTGGAGGGAGTTGGAAAGAAGATTGCAAAAAGTTGCAAGGGACTTCCTTTGTCAATTGTCGTTATAGGAGGACAACTAGTAAAGGCTAAATAGATACAAGAGTATAGGAAGTATCTTACAGAAAATCTAAATTCAGTTGTAAATGTAGAGGACGATGAATGTTACTTAAAAATATTATATATGAGTTATAATCATCTGCTAATTCATTTGAAACCATGTTTTCTCTATGTGAGAATTTTTCTTGAAGATAATAAAATCCATGCCTCGTTGCTTATCAAACTATGGGTTGCAGAAGGGATCCTAAAACCAATTAAGGGTAAGCATAGAAGAGGTTGCAGAAGAGTACTTAATGGATCTCGCTAACAGAAATCTTATTCTAGTTTGTGATTGGAAGCTTAATGGAAAAGTAAGATTCTACAAGATCCATGATATCTTGAGGGACCTATGCTTAAGAGAGACTGAGAAAGAGAAGTTTCTTTGTGTGAGAAGGCAGCATAGTCTTGACATTCCACACATCATAAAAACTCAATGCCGTATTGCTATTCATCAAAGCATATCAAAAGATGATCGTATCCTTCTACTCATTGATGCATTGCAATCTGTTTCACTTGCCCCATCTTTGATATGCGATTTTGGGGAAGTCCTACTATCACTTAATTGTAGATTGTTGAGAGTGTTGAGAGCAGTTGATGAATATTTCTATCCTAGAAGAAATTTAAGAAAATATAAGTATTCACTATAGGCTATTCTTCAGCTAGTTAACTTGCGGTACCTTGATATCAAAGTTGAATGGGGTCTAAATTTAAGATTTCCCGCTTCAATACACCTCATTTGGAATTTATATACATCAACTGTCATCAATTGTCAAGGGTACCATCGAGGATTCGTTTACACCATCTAGAATTTGGATGATGCCTCAACTTAGGCATGTGGAGATCAATGAACTCTATCTCCCAGATTGGGCAAGATGACTTTGTCTTGGAGAACTTACAAACACTCTTGAATATAGGAAATTTCAAGTTTAGTGAAGAGGTGGTTAAAGAATCCCCAATATCAAGAAGTTGCAAATATTTTATAAGAAATTTGATAAAGGATCAAGCTTACATTATTATCTCAACAATCTTTGCCGTCTACATAAACTGGAATCCCTTGGTTGTTCTTTTCCAATGTTTAAGATTTCAAGCAGAAGTGATTTGTTGCAAAATCTCACATTCCCACTTTCCCTTGAGAAGTTAACTTTACAAGGGAGTCACCTCCAATGGGACGAGATGAAGACGTATATGGGTTTATTACCTTTTCTTGAAGTACTCAAATCGAGAATGAGATCTTTTGTAGGACCCAAGTGGGAAATAGTTGAAGGGCAATTTTGCAACCTAAAATTACTACCAATTGACTATTGTGATGATCTAGAACATTAGATATCAGATAGTACCCACTTTTCGTGCTTAGAGCTCCTTGTTCTTCAATACTTGTGCAATCTGAAGAAGATCCCATCTGGTATTGGAGAAATACCAACACTAAAATTAATTGAGGTAGATAATTGTAGCGATTTTGTTACGATTTCTACTAAGGAATTAGTGGAAGAACAAAAGGAATTTGAGAATATAGGTCTCAAAGTCCAAGTTTTTACATAGAAGAGTAATGAAGTAGTGGACAGTTTGGCAAGCAACAATCTTGTAGTTGAATAGTGAGTACTAAGTTTATCGTAGTGTGATTGAATCTCATCATCTTTTTTTCTCTTTCTTTAGTTAATACTAATTATTGCCTCTTTGTCCTTTGCAGTGAAATCTAGTCAACCTACCAAGGATGTCCCAAGGAAGTGTACTATTAGTTAGTTACTAGACATTAACATAGTATAAATCATTTCATCAATGATGTTTAATTCAAAAATCATGTTATCAAGATAATAGTTGTTTCTCTTTTCAATTGTTAAGGAACCAAAATCAATTGTAATTTTTAGTTTAGATCTTCGTTCGATGATTGATTAAAATTGTGTTAGTGGCCAACATGATTAATCTTTGTAGTTAGAGTTACTGTTCCAATATGAGTGCTTGATCTTAATTTAGATTTATGAACTT
Organism: Jacaranda copaia; assembly: GCA_014898725.1. Lineage (NCBI taxonomy): Eukaryota > Viridiplantae > Streptophyta > Magnoliopsida > Lamiales > Bignoniaceae > Jacaranda > Jacaranda copaia. The sequence goes on along the minus strand of JACGDI010005404.1, from coordinate 870,879 downwards.
TTTTTTACTTGAATTGGTTGGATCTCAAGTTTGATCTAAAATAGAATTATCTCAAGTAATGACTACTAGTAATTTGGCACATTCGATGCATGTGCAAAAGTTTTTGTAGTATTTTTATATAATAACAATATTTATTTATTTTTATATAATATAAATTTATTTTAATAATTTTAATCTATTCATTGAATTTTCTAGTATATAATAATTACAAATAGTGATAAAATGGTAATTATTGACATAAAATAGGTGAATCATAAATGGTAGTTATTGTATAACTTCTAGTTAGTAGAATTAAAAGAAAGGAATAAGGGTATTTTAGGTGTCATTGGAAAATACACCAAAAAAAGGGATAGTTGCTTTATTAATAGTATAAATTAATATACTCTTTTCAATAAGAAGCTTGTTGAAAAAGTAAAAAAAAAAAAAAAATTAGTCTAGGCTACAAGCAACATGACCTAGTGAAACTATTAAAAGGTCAAGTAAAATGAGTAGACTGTAAATGCTTGTAAAATTTGGATTTTAATTATTAAGCCTGGACATTTTTCATAACATTGATGGACTCCACTTGATTTTGTATCACCACAATAATTCTTTACCCTCTTGTATCCCAAATTGGAACAAGGGGCTCAATAAAAGTATGTGGCGTGTGTAACAAAGAGAAGTACTAATAAGAGACAAACTAGATAATGATATATCCTTTGTTACACTATGGTGGCAAAAGTCATGGTAGGGCATTTGTTCAATCAAATTGAAAACTAACCATGATTTGGAAAAATTGCCAATCACATCATCATACCAACAATCATAAGTGCCACAACTAGCTCTCACCATCCCTATTGTAAGTGCTTCATTGAATGCAAGACGAAAAGAAAGAAATTAGAAGATAAGACGTTTAGTCAACTATACTTTGATATGACACAAAGACAAAATTACTTTATTATCAATAGATATCTCAATAATTATATAAACATGAGCATTATTTTCAGTTTTCTTTTTAAATAATAATAGATGGCATTCCACTTATGAGTTCAACCAACGCTTATTATATTTATCACCCATCTCATCTTACTTATTTTCAATTTGAACATGCCCTACCCAAGAAAACTCAGCCCAAACCAAATATTATGGGTTAACCTATCAAACCCAGGAAACCAAGAAACCACATAATCATAAGCAATACATGATTAAGTAAATAAAACATAATTAACCAGTATTATATTATAAAAAATGATGTTCACACTCCACAAGATGACAGTGACACTTTATTTTTGATTTTTTAATAAGAAATGTCTATTAACCTTGAAAACCATATATAGTTGTTTCTTTTCTCTATAAACAATATGTCAGTGACATTAATTCAATTATTTCAAATTTAAACCTAAACACCATGTAACCAAAAATAACTAAACACTATGCTACATTTATCCAAAAGCACAACATATTTTTATCTCATCAAATAAATTCAAAATATTCATAATCATAAATTTTTATTATAATCACATATTACTATCTTGTCAAATAAGTTTAAAATTCAACATGTATTTTATAAGCATCAATATACTCCTATCACAAAATTCTGTCCTATAAATTTAATTAATCATATAGATTGGTCTTACATTTGTTTTATAAATGAATTGTATCATCCTACGAATACTATTTTCTTCTTTTATTTCTACATTGCTCGAGCTACTATAATAGATTAGAGGAATTTTGTAGGTCAAGAGAGAACCTATGAGCTTAGGTCACTACTTCTACGACAATTTCAAGCCTACAACCTTTACAATAACTTGTGATGCAATGGAGGCCGACGAACTCTTTCTCTCGAATCTCATTAATGGAATAGATGATCACTTTATTTTGGGGAGCCTACAGATTTTCTTGAATATAGGAAATCTCAACTATATTAAAGAGATGGTTAAAAGAATCCCAATATCAAGACAATGTTTGGTTGTGTTTTGTTGGAACAAAAAACGTCTTTATTTTAGCTCCAAAACACCTTCTCATAAAATCCCCAAAAACCCCTCAAGCATTTTCCATATTCTCCAAAACCTCACCCTCTATCCAATCATTACATACATATACATATATAAATATTATATATATATATATATATTATTATCCATAAATAAAAATATTAATTAACTCTATTTTCACTCCAATTACCAAGCAAAAAAGTGTTGGTTTGACTGCTATAGTAAAAAATGTTTATTTGTTAAAACATAAATAAACATACCAAACTCCCCAAAACATAAACAAATATACCAAATTCTCGAAAATGTAAACAACAATTCATCACATTCCTCAATGTCACTTTCATATTTCCCAACCCTACTCCTAAAATTCATTTCCTTAAAACAGACATCATAATCAGTTACAAAATATAACCAAACATTCCCCAAGAAACTATGAATGTTTATAAGGAATTTGAGGAAGGATTAGCTAAGTTATTATCTTAACAATCTTTATTGTATGGATAAATTGGAAACTCTTGATTGGACTTTTATAATGTTTAAGATTCCAAGCCAGAGTTATTGTTGCAAAACCTCACTTCCCACATTCCTTCAAAAAGTTCACTTCACAAAGTGTAACCTCCACTAGAAAGACATTAGTACAAATGCAGGTTTCTTATCTCTTCTTAACGTACTCAAACTGAAAGCTTGATTCTTCATAGGACCTGGGTAGTTGAAGGGCAATTTGTAGCCTAAAATTCTTGCTAATTAGCTATTATTTTTTATGATCTAGAATATTAGATTTTAGACAGCACACTTTCTGCACCTTGAGCTTCTTGTTCTTCAAATTTTTGCAAGTTGAACGAGATCCATTAAGGTATTCGACAAATATCAATGTTGAAATTAGTTAAGTTAGATAGTTGTAGTTATTCTACTAAGATTATTGCTAAGGAAATAGTAGATGAATAGGAGGAACTTAACAGTGTACACCTAAAACTCCGAGATTCTATCTTAAAGAAAAAATTGAATAAAAAGCAATAATTTTCTAGTTGAACAATGAGTATTGGATGTCATCCATTTTTTATGTTCCTTTAGTTACAATGATTATTGCTTTTTTTATCGTTCACATTGATATGTAGTGGACATAGGAGGATGTTGCAAGGATGTGTATTACGGATTGATTTTTGTGTCTAAATTGGTCCATATTTACTACACTTTAACATAATATAGAGAATTGTTTAGTGAAAACCCACTGATACTTAAATTTGAAATTGGTAGCTAATATTGATAAGTTAAGAAGATGAACGAAAATATTTTATGCCACCCTCATTTCCCTTTAAGACAAAGATATTGATTCCTAAGATTTCTTTTCGCTTATCTTTTTTCTAAACTTGATGAGTCCCTACTTCCTTGAGTCCTAGAAGGACTCTAACTCCTTACTCCAACATGTTAGGCCATATTTAGACCTCTCATTGCTTGGGCTTTGATGGTTTTCTAGGCTTATAGTTTTTCTTTTGTTTCTAGTATGATTTTCTCTCTTTAATTCATATGAATAAAGCCCATAATTAATCCATAAGTTTTAGCTAGGCCTTTAGGTCTTCTCGCGATAAGACCCAACTAAGCCAAATTCATATTTCTCCCTATCATCAATCAAATAAAAAAAAATTATTTGGTTAATTTTTTAAGAAATAAAATCGACTAAATGTTAATAATATTTGTACAAGTTTCAAAGTGGTGAATCAAAGACTTTAAAGCTAATTTAAATAATGGCCTAACTACTAACCACAAAAGGTAATTTTTCAAGTACTTTTTGTTTCAAAAATAATTGTCATTTTTTAAATTGAATCATAATCACAAATATATTTCTAAACATATGTATTGAATGACTAACTTATTATACATTAACTAAAAGTTTGGAGTATATGTAATTTTAAAAAGCAAAAAGCAATTTAATTCACTTTGAATACCATATATATAAATGAAAAAGTCAATTTACTAATGTGATGGAAATAACATAAGATGGAAAAGTAAGAAAAATTGATAGATTTAGGAAATGCCAAAAGATAGAGAATCTAATACACTTGAATATTCTCTAGCCGTCTTTATATTAAAGTATTAAGTGCATGATGATATATGATGTGAATCAAATTTATTTGGAAATGGATCAAGTGCTTTTCAATTTATTTCAACTAGATGCAACTAATTCTACACTTCTCATCCTACATGATAGAGGTTAGGGACGTTAGGGGTTGCCCAACAAAGACTATTTCATACTTAACTCAAAATTTGGTCAACAATATTAATAAGCCAAGAACATGAATAGGAATGTTGTTTGCTACCTTTATTTGCCTTTAGTGTTTCCTACAAGTTAAAGAGATTGATTCATGTTCGAATTTGATCTATTTTTCCTTATTATATCTATCACCCATCTTGCCTATTTTCAATTTGAACATGTCCTACCCAAAGAAACTCAACCCAAGCCAAATATTATTAGGTTAACCTATCAAACTCAAGAAACCACAAAACCACATAATCATGAGCAATGCATGATTAAGTAATAAAAAAAATAATTCACCAATATTATATTATGAAAAATGATGTTCACTCTCCACAAGATGACAGAAACACTTTATTTTTTATTTTTTAATAGGAAATGTCTATTAACCTTGAAAACCATATATAGTTGTTTCTTTTTTTGTGTAAAGAATATGTTGTGACATTAATTCAATCATTTAGGTTTAAACATAAGATATCATGTAACCAAAAATAACTAAGCAATATACTACATTTATCGAAAAACACAACATATTTTTATCTCATCAAATAACTTTAAAATATTCATAATCATAAATTTTTTTTACAATCATATATTACTATCTTATCAGATAAGTTTAAAATTCAAAATGTATTTTATTAGCATCAAGATACTCCTATCACAAGATTTTGTATTATAAATTTAATTAATCATATTGATTAGTCTTGCATTTGTTAAAGGTATCTTATAGGTTAAGAGAGAACCTGTGAGCTTAGGTCACTACTTCTATGACAATTTCATGCCTACAACCTTTACAATAACTTGTGATATAATTCACCAAACATTAGAAGCAATGGAGGAGAGGGTCTATAACAAGCATGCCTTGATCTTGCTTATTTTTTTTGTGAAAATTGCAAAAATAAAACTATAAATAATGCCATTTTACGAGAGAGGACTGGAATTAAAGCAGTAGCAAAATTAGGACCATAACTATAAAAAAAATCCAAAAAAAAGGACAAGTCTCACCAAAAAAGCACAATTAGCTCACCGAAAAGCATACTTAGCACTGAAATATGACTGCATAATGCTTGGCTGGCACAACTTTATACCTTTTCATGTGACACGTATACTTTAATAAAGAAAAAAATAGCAAAATAGGACCATAAGTAAGGCTATTTTGCAAAAGAGAACCAAAGTTAAGAAGCAATATAAAAATAATCAATTTTAAGAAGCAAAACATTAATTAGGAGCGGCAAAAAAGATAATCACATAACATTGAAAAATTGAGCCATAAAAAGTTGGGCAAAAATTGATGACAACGGAATGCTATGAAATTTTCCTGATTCATTCAAAATGACTATTGATACAAAATTGAATAAAAATCTAGGAGGTTGGAATGCTACAAAACGGTTGACATCTAGCAACTAATGCCATATGCATGTCAGAATAGTCAACTAATTATCTGTTTGTATGGGATTGTCTTCCATTTGAGGCAGAAATTGTTACTTATGACATTGGAGATCAACTTAATCAAGAGAAATAAAAACTAGCCAAATGTAATAATTAAGCAATCAATAATTAAAACCTTAATTAATTAAAGTGGCCGATTCAATTACACTATCTCATACATCTGTTCTGCAATTTGAAGATTGAACTCTAACAAACTCTCAGCGTGTGTGTGCGTTTATATGCCTTATGAGCACCTTCCTTGTATCCCTAGGTGTAACCTTTTTTAATTTTTACCCTTTTGATTTTTTTATTCTTTTCCAATATAATGCACACATATCAATAATTTATAAGTTCGATCCTAAATTTTACACATAAATATTAAAACGATACTACTAGTCAAACTTTTTTCATTGATAGATGATTCATGAATTATAAAGTTCCTTGTATAGTATTAATTGTGAATCCTAAGTTCGTAGTTGGGAAGCATCATTTAATTATTCCAACCTTATAAATTTTGTTAATGGTTTTATCACATATGACATTCATGAGGCACCTAGCAACATGTAAATATGTTCCACCAAACCACTGCCAACCTAATATGTATAATTGGCTCCTTTTGTTGCATGAAAATTAGAATGCAATAATCCTACCCATGTGTGTTTTTGTCATTAATTTTTTCTTGCTTCTTAAGTTTGGTTATCCTTTTTGTAAATTGGCCTTAGTTATTGTCCTATTTTGCAATTTTTTTCTTTATCAAAATACATGTAGCACATGATAAGGCATGAAGTTGTGTCATCCGAGCACCACACAAGCATATTTGGCACTGATTGTTCTTTTCAGTGAGCTAACTGTGCTTTCCAGCAAGCTTTGTCCTTTTTTTGATTTTTTTTATAGTCATGGCCCTAGTTTTGCCATGATCTTAATTCTGATCCTCTTTTACAAAATAAATTTATTTACGATTCTATTTTTGCAATTTGCTCAGCTTTTCATAGTCATATTTGATGACCTAGTATTAGAAGATGAGTATCACCTTGGAGTAGTAAACAGTGAACCCATCTCCAATGAAGAAAAAGAAGGTTTTCAACACAATGAGAGAAGAATTTCTTTTGTATAGAATCATTGGCAAAGGTGCATGAAAGTACCAAATTACATCTTGAATCTACGAAACTAGGGTTTATTTACCATGGTAGCAGAAGAAAAAAGTCCATCTCAGATTTATTTTTCCTCAATCTAACCTATATATGTGGTAGTTTAGTGAGCTAGCGTGACTCTTAAATGATATGGCATTTGATGTGCAAAACATTTAGATGACATAGAATAAAAAATTGCATCATATCAATAAGGAAAAAAGCCATTAATCAAAATCGTAAGATGACTGGATTTTTTGCAATAGTCCTTTTCTATTGACTTTCTAGTAGTTAGTGTCGTGAAATGCCACCTTGAATAATTTTAGTTCTATTTTGTCGAGTGGCCATTTGGACAAGGCAACTTTTGCAATTTTTTTCTTTTATCAAGGTCTCAAAAAGTGATAGAAGAAATGGATTTTATCAAAAAGAGATGGAGAGTCAAAAGATAACGGGAATCCAAGATTAGCTGCTATTCAAATATGTCTAAGATCTTCTTCCATGAGATAGAACACCGTGGTGGGATTTGTTGATGTCCTAATTCAACTCATGTATAAGCTCACAATAAGCAAATGATTAAATTGTCCCAATTGTTTGGCATGACAATATTAACAAGTCTACACTTGTTAGAAGTATCTGTGAGATTTAGTTATCGTGTATCACTTTGACATTCATACTTAAACTAGAATATCTCAAGATATAACATATAAGAAAACAATTAAGAAAAACCAAGAAAACAAGGAAACTTTGAGCAAAAAGAGTCAAAAGGAATTAGGAGAAATTTTATAGAAAAATTTATTAGGTAAAAAATATTTTATTATAATGGATGATACAAGGAGAATTCCAGCATAGAATAAGATAAAGTTCTTCTTTTAGAATTGCCTTTAACTGGCTCTCTTAGTTTTGAGGTGAATTCTTTAATTGAAGATGAAAGTCGGAATCGTTTTGTAAAATGTATTTGGAGAAGATGGTTGCCCTACTGAATTAGAGGAAATGAGAAAGAAGTTTGCAAAATATTATAAGGGACTTCCGTTGTTAATTGTCGCCATTGGAGAACTTCTATGAAAATCCAATTAGATATAAGAATATTGGGAATATATTGTAAGAAATTTAAATTCAAGTGTAAATTTAGAGAGCAATGAATGTTATTTAAAAATATTATATATGAGTTATAATAAGCTGTCAATTCATTTAAAGTCATGTTTTTCTATATGGGATTCCCCCACCCCACCCCTCAAAAACAGTGAGATTTGTGCCTTGTTGCTTAAAAAATTATGGATTGTTGAAGGATTTCTAAAATCAATTAAAGGCAAAAGCATAAAAGATGTTGCATAGAGTACTTAAGGATCTCACCAACAAAAATCTCATTTTAATATGTGTGTGACTACAAGTTTAGTGGGAAACTAGAATTCTTTAGGATCTGTAATATCTTGAGGGATCTATGCTTAATGAAAGAAGAGAAAGAGAAGTTACTTGAGTGAGAAGGAAAATAAGTCTTGACATTCCAAAAGGCATAAAAACTCAGCGTCCCATTGCCATTCATTAAAGCATACCGAAGAATAAGCATACCCTTTTACCCATCAATTAATACCTTGCAATTTGCTTCACTTCCCCATTATTTCGTATGCAATCTTTAGGAAGGTTCTACTATCACTTAATTGTAAAATGTTGAGAATGTTAAGACTGATTGATGAATATCTCAATCCTAGATGAAATTCAAGAAAATATAAGTATTCTCTAAAGGCTATTTATGAATCTAGTTAACTCACAATACCTTAATATTAGAGTTGATTGGGATATAAATTATAGCTTTCCTTATTCAAACTACCACTTTAGATTTGCATGCTTTAATTGTCAATGGTACCTTGAAGGATTCTTCCACACTATTTATATCAAGTATTCAAGAAATACCATTGTTGAAATCAGTTTTGTGAGTTAGTTATAGTGATTCTGCCAAAGATTACTGCTAAGAAAATAGTAGGTGAACAAGAGGAATTAGCAATGTATGCCCAAAAGTCTGAGTCTCTATCTAGAAGAAGAATTGAATAATGGCCTAGCTTGGCAAGCAATAATTTTCTAGTTGAATGGTGAGCGTTGATTGTTATCACATTCTTTATGTTTCTTTAGTTGATAATGATTATTGTTTATTTCTCCTTCACACAGATTTCTACTGGACCTATAGAGGATGTTGCAAGGATGTGTATCACAGGATTGATTTTTGTGCTTAAAGTGGTCCATATTTACCAGACTTTAACTTAGTATAAATAATTACTTAGACAAAAATTCTTCAATACTTATGTTAGAAATTGATAGGTCACACTACTAAAAAAATAGCTTTTTGTGATGGATTCGCAGATCTTTGGTCACAAAATTTTGCGATGAATTTTCATCTGTCACAAATTTTTAGTTTTTTAGTGATTTTTTGCGATAGATTTTTTCATCGTAGAATATTTTTAATTTTTTTTATTTTGCAGCATTTTTCCAATGTTAATAACCTACAATCAACAATATGATATTCAAAAATCCAAAAACACCATATTTAACAATATTTATAACCCCAAATGATAAAATATTAATATTTTCCATAAAATCTAAATGTAACACCAAATAAACAAAACATTCATAGATTCAACAATATAAAAGTATTAAAATATAATTATCAAAGTGTAATAATCTTAACACAGTATATACCTAAACATTCATATATAAGCCAATCAAGCATCATTCTCATCGTCTATGTTTCTTCGTGGTTGTTCATTAGGGGATCTAAATGAGGATGATGCAAGAGATACCTCTGGCTGAGGTAAATGTGAGTTTGGTGCTGTGAAAGAGAGATTTGTAGGTGAATAATACAACAATTTATGAGGATGAAACTGATGGTGATGGGGTATTCATACTCCGCTGCATCAACATCTATCGCGTCATCACCTTCATATCTATGAATTTTTGCTTAAACATTTTTTTTTCTTCTATTAACATCACCATATCTTGTTCCAACTTTTTAATCCTTTCACATTCATAGGGCTAATCATTTGGAGGTCCTCTAGATGAGTGACCCAAGACAAAGGAAGCCTCACTTCCAAGTCCATAGATTCGCCCTTTCTTGGATCCACATATTGTATCTTTTCATACCTACATAACTAATATTACCACAAATTAATAAAATCAAACAATTCAACTTAAAAATTAAACAAAATATAAATTAATAATTTATAACTTTCATCTGAAGTTGAAATGACACAGGCACCAAAGAATTTTCAGCACCATCGCTTGAACTTTGACTAGATAACTCTTCCAGTCGACTGTGGAATGTATTCTATACATGAAGTAAATAAATAGGGTGGTCAAAAAACATAAAGTTTTAAACTTTCTAACATAAAAGTTAACATATATATAACATTTAAACTTTCTAACATAAAAATTATAACATTTAAAGTTTCAAAATTAGTTGTTTTTGTATAACAGACTACTTACATAAGTATTCTGTGCACGCTCATTGACCTATATACAATCACCTTTTTCAATTGCTGCAAAATGTGTATGCATAAATGATTCTGCAAGTTCAGGTGGGTGTCTAAGTTCTTTCTCCTACATCCAAACATATTTATCAGGAATCAATTACAACTAAAATTAAATATTGATACTTATATAAAAATTATCAATTTATCTTGGTGTGATATGTGTGAGATACAACCACCCTAATGAGGTGGAAATCCCATACCACCACAATCTGATGCCCAATTTGTTTTATTTAGTTAAGGGCCTCCAAATTTTTTGTGGTAACAAACTGAGGGCACTTGATAGCAACCATTGTATAAACACATGGCAATCATAACTCTTCAGCTCATGTAATTTAAATTTATTTTTATCAACACATCTTCTCAAATTTGAAGCACACCCATCCGGCATCTTAAGATCCTCTAGCCAAGTACACAACTCCCATCTTTAGTCTATAGTTAAATAGAAACAGGCTTTGGGTTTGACATATTTTCCATTTGGTAAAAGTCTCAAATGTGACCTTAGTCTCTGATGCTGCAA
>JACGDI010005404.1:830708-859965 GCA_014898725.1 Jacaranda copaia | reverse complement strand
ATCCCATATCAGTCTCCTATAGTATTCATCCAAGTCAAATCTTGCCTTCTTATTGTTCTTAGTCTTATCTATGACATTCATCACAGTGTTAAGCACACTTTCAAAGATATTCTTTTTAATATATATAACATCTAAATTATGGAGAATCAAGTTATCTTTTCAATAAGACAACTCCCAAAATATACTTTATTTCATCTAATTATGTGATATACCATATCTAGGTGATTTACCAGAAGTTACTGACAAGTTAGTGATTTTGGGAATATTACAAACCCTCTCCCATATTTGTTGATCGATGAATTTAAGAAGTGCCTCCAATTGTTCAATCATTCCCTTATAAAATGCATCTCTATTCCTCCTAAAAATATGATTTGTAGGCAAGAACTGACAATAACAATCAAATCATGACTCTTTTCCACCATTATTTAATATAAATGACTTAGTTCATCCCATACAAATTCGACATGCTAATTTTCTTGCAATCATCCTGATAGCATGCCATAAGGAGGAAAATCATTGATTGTCCGCATAAGAGCTGCCCTCAATTGAAAGTTTTATATTTTTAGAAATACCATAAGTTTTACGCCCTCTTCCCATAACAACTTTAATTCTTCAATTAAAGGTTGTAAATACACATCAATTCTACTCTTAGGATTATGTAGACCAGATCTAATATAAGTCAAGAACATGTAAGGAGTTGTCATGCACAATTCGAGAGGCAAGTTATATGGAGTTATAATAACCAGCCAACATGAATATGGTGTAGCAGATTAACTAAAAGGGTTAATTCATCTGCACATAATCCAAGCCTAACATTTCTTAGCTCATATGCAAAATCCAGATGAGTTTCATTGAAATGCTTCCAAGCGAACCCATTAGAAGGATGGCATAAAATACTAGAACTTTTTTTATTTTCAAAGTGCCACCTCATATGCTCGGTTGATTTCAAAGATGCATATAATCTTTTGAGCCAAGGAATTAGGGATGAGTAATGCATCCTTTTGTAAGGTATTCACTTTTCTGTTTGATGACCTCTTATAGTTGGTTTAAAATGGGGATGATTGCAAACTACATTCATTCAAACTAGCATCAATTGTATAAAACAATACAACAATTGATACAACAATCGATTTTCATAGAACTTAACCTTAATTTTGAAACTAATTTCTTTGCTTGGTAAAAGTTATTTAGGACATAGTTTCCTAAAGGATTTGAGGATTTAATAAATTCTGTCATTTGATCAAAATATCCTTGAGATATATTGTAGTTAGATTTAAGCACATCATTTGTAGAGTCATAGACAAGTCACTTTGAGTTTCACCACCTAACAACAACGGTTGTTAGGTAGCAACTAGTATATCATAAAAGCCTTGAGCATCTATGTTTAGAGGTTCCTCTATGTTCGAATTAATGTTTTCCTCATGATTAATTTTAGTATAAAAACTAGTTGTCATAGCATCATAAATCATGTTTTCATCCCTATTGTTTGTGGCATCAAAACAAAAATGAGCATTGCTAGGAGCTCCCCTATGCACATTGAAATTCAGATGCTTAGTCTCTTAATGTGCAGTCTAATACCAATAATTAAGTTGAAACTCATATTTCAATAAGTGTACATGTACTTCATTAGGGGTCAAAATTTTTAGATTCTTACATTTTGAGCAAGGACACCTTATTCATCCATCTTTTGAACATTGAGATTGGACGGATGCATAATCAATAAAAAATTTTATCCCAACAACAAAGTTTCTTGTATAGTTTTTTCAATTTGGCAAGAGCATATTATACATCCAACTACGTTCAACATGAATATCCATGTTTTGTAAAGGAGTAAATTCATTAAAAGCAATTTCAATTTGAATGATTCAAAAGTAATGTTATTATAAATATTTTGATTTTGATAAAACTATTTGATTATTTACTTTATTAATGTATGTGTTGGAAAGTAATTGCTTATAGTATATAATTATTTAGAGATGAATACATTTGGCAAATAAAAAGAATAAAGTTTAATCGACAAAAGGATGAAAGGATGAGCTAATAATTGAAGTGGGTAAATAAATTATTTGGGGTATGTTTGATTTGGGATATTAACATCCAGTATGGCTTTTAATATTGGGTAATCTATTGTTTGATATGGAAGATAAAATTATGGGCTCTAGCAAGAATTTTTCACCAAGTACTATTTTATCATCACAAAAGTAATAATGTATATCAAACACCTCCCTAAAATAAGATATTCAAATTGCCCAAAAAAAAGACTCAACAAAATAAGTATCATAATTTCAATTGAAAATAATTAATAATATTCACAAATACATGGCACATAAACATTCCCCTCCATGCCCATCATTATTATGTAAGCAATTAAAAACCAATATGCAACAAATGAGAAAGCTCCATTCCTTCTCCCAACATCCCATCCTCCTTCCTAATTTTACCAATTCTAAATATTTTTAATGTATTGTACTAAAAATATATATATAATCAAAATAAGGTATGCACATTTATCTCTAAATGCTTCACAAAACTCAACACTCACAGAAGATATCCATCACATTCGAGATAGCCTACATCATTAGGCATATGTTACAAGTGCACATATTTATTCATAAATCATAATTCCATAAACTAAATTAAAACTTAAAAATTTAATACAATTCAATATATAGTACCATAAAATCTAACTCAATCAAAATTCTAATAAAATTTTTAATTCAAATAAAAACATAACTCTAACAAATATAACAGCATTTAACACGAATATAAAATTTCACTCAAATTTTAATTCATATATAAATCATTATTTATGTTAAATCAAATTATATTACTGATCAATAAATCATTATTTGAGTTTAACTAACACATAAATCAAATTTTAATTAAAACATAATAAAATTTTAACTAATGGAGATAATTAACTAAAACATAATGGAAATAACTAAAATATAATCAAATTTTAACTAAAACATAATCAAATTTTAACATAATTAAGAAAATTACTTTAATTAGTGGAGATAATGCAGAATATAAACTCTCCAAATCTAAAATAATAAATAAACAACAATCATTCGCATTATTTAAAATTAAAACTAATTTTTCAAAAAAAAGTAAAAAAATTAAAAAGATAATATTCTAAATTTGGTCGGCTGCAGCCAACACCAGCCAGCCGGCAACAGTGCTCGCCCACTGGCCATTTAACATATTAAAAAAAAAAGGGAAAGAAAACATACCTTTTAGCAAAGTGGGAAATCTACTCTGTCTGGGTGGGGAAGTTGGGGCTTTATTTCCCCCACCCAACAATTTGTGGCAGATTTAAATCCATTACAAATGTTTTTTATTTATTTTTTCTTTTTTTAGCTTTTGCAATGGATTTGTATCCTTCGCAAAATTTCTAAACTTCAAAAATTTTGCGATGGATTTAAATTCATTGCAAAACTTCATGTTTGCGATGGATAATTTCGTTGCAAAAGTTACATTTTTGCGACGAATTTGAATTTGTCTCAAAACTTCAACTTTGCAAATGAATTTTCCTTCACAAATGATTTTTATATACTTTTTTAACTTTTTGCAATGGAAAATTTTGTTAGAGATTTTCCATCGCAAATTGCGACAGATTTTTTCCATCACAAAATATAGTTTTTTAGTAGTGTGATATTAATAAGTTAAGAAGATGAACAAAAATATTGTGTGCCACCCTTGCTTCCCTTCAGTGTTTCTTATAAAACAAAGAGATTGATTCCCAACAAAATCTAATCTCTTTTAACTTATCTCTTTTCAGTCTTGATAAGTCTCTGTCCCTACTTTCTTGAGTCCTTGAAAGAACTCTTTACTCCAACATGTTAGAGCATATTTAGATCTCTCATTGCTTGGACTTTCATGGCTTTTCTAGGTTTAGTTTTTCTTGGGTGCAATAGATTTGAAATATAAATAGTAGTAGAGATTTGATTATAAGGAAATAAAATGAAATTAAATAATATCATAGTATGTTTGATATAGAAGATTGGCCTTACAATTATGTGCAACTATATTCTACCCTAATCTCTTATGTATGTTTGATGTATAGGATTATATAGGTAAAAGACAATATTACCCCTAATTATTAATATTATTCAATAGGGTGAAAGTAGAATAACCAAAAAAAAAAAAAAGGACAAGAATGGAACCAAGAAATTAATGTAGGGGTGCAACTATAATAGTAGCATATAGCTACGTTAGTAGTTGGCCCAAATCAAAATTCTGGTCGGCCAGCTGCTTTTACATCCTATATCAAACATGTCATTACCTAAGATTACTCAAGCTTATAGTGGCTGTTCTACCAAATCAAACGCGTTCCCTTTCTTTCTGGCCTGATTTTCCCTCTTTAATTCATATGGACTAAAGCCCGTCGTTAAGCCATAGGTTTTAGCTAGGCCTTTGGTCCAAATTCATATTTCTCCCTATTATCAATCAAATAAAAAAAATTTATTAGGTTATTTTGTTAATAAATAAAGATCAACTAATCATTAGTAATATTTGTACAAGTTTTAAAGTGGTGAATCAAAGCCTTTAAAACTAATTTAAATAATGACCTAACTACTTACCATAAAAGGTGATTTTCAAGTACTTTTTGTTTAAAAAATAATAGTTATTTTTTAATTGAATCACAATCACAAATACATTTCTAAACATATGTATTTGAACGACTGACTTATTATACGTTAACTAAAAGTTTGGAGTATATGTAATTTTAATAAGCAAAGAGCAATTTAATTCACTTTGAATACAATATATATATATATATAAGTCAATCTACTAATGTAATTATAAATAACATAAGGTGGAAAAGTAAGAAAAAATCAATAGATTTAGGAAATGCCAAGAGACAAAGAGTCTAATACATTTGAATATTTTCTAGCTATCTTTATATTGAAGTATTATATGCATGATGATGATGATATATGATGTCAATTATATTTATTTAGAAACAGATCAAGTGCTTTTCAATTTATTTCAACTTGACGCGACTATTTTTACATTTCTCATTCTACATAATAGAAGTTAGGGATGCTAGAGGTTGCCTAACAAAAATTATTTGATACTTAACTCAATATTTGGTCAACAATGTTAACTAGTCAAGAAGATGAACAAGAATATTGTTTGTTATCTTTATTTACCTACCGTGTTTTCTATAAGTTAAAGAGATAGATTTATATTCGAATTCAATCTATTTTTTCTTATCTGTGCCCAGATTCCTGCGGATCTCTACCTCCTTGAGTCCCAAAAGGATTTTAACTCCTTATTCCAACATATTGGGCCACATATAAGCCTCTCGTTGCCTAGGTTTTGATGTTTTTCTTGGGGTTAGTTTTCCTTGCAAGTTTCCAACCTATTTTCCTTCTTTAATTCGTTCGAGCTAAAGCTCATCATTAAGTTGCCGGTTTTGGCTGGGCTTTAGGCCTTCTTGCTCTTTCCTAGATGCTTGGGGATTAGGAGGTTGGGCCCGAATTATGTTTCCCCATGTCATCAATCAAAATATTTTTTTTTATTAGGTTATTTTGTTAAGAAATAAAAATCACACTAATTGCTAGTAATTTTTCACAGGTTTCAAAGTTGTGAATCACAATTTTTAAAACTGATTCGAATAATGACCAAATTATTAGCCACAAAAGGTAATTTTCAAGTCAAAAATAGCATTCATTTTTCAATCGAAACAAAAGTAAAAAAGGCGCAGAGCTAGACTTAGGAAATGCCGAGAGAGACCAAGAGACACCAACTACGTAAATATATTCTAGCCATCTTTATAATAAGGCATCAGTTGTAAGACGATACCTAACTTACAAACATGCCATAGCTCTTATGAGGAATATATGACATGCACAATTGTTGAAAAGTATAAATTTTTACTAGACCTTATTCTCAATAAGAGAAGAACTACACTCTTAAAAATTTCTCATGAATATAATCCGATTTAATTGTTGTCATAATATGCGATTTATATTGAAATATTCAAGTAAAATATTAATAAAAATTTAATAAAACTATGAATAAATACAAAATAATAACTAAAATCATATGAAATATTTTTAAAAGTAGAAATCGGACCAACGGAAAGTAGTTTATAGCAAATAGAGAGGGAAAACAAAAAAAAAAAAAAGTCATTTTAGATTTCGATGAAGTGTGAGTCAATTCTTTTTATGCCAAAGTTTCCAATCAAAAACAAAAGACAGAACAAAAGAAAAGAAAACCTGCTCTAAGATGCCTTATTGCCTCGAGCATTCGATGCCTAGATCCATAGTCAGTGACAAGAATCGTTGGGCGCCATTTATCTTCATTTTCAAGATTTATTTTTTTATTTTTAATACTGTTTAAAATATAAAATTATCAATTAATTTCTACATATTTTCATGAAAAATATCACTTAACTTTATTTTTAAATTTTCTAAATTCATCCTTTCATTGTATTATCACATCAATTAAATTCAATATGATATAATTCACTCACACCCCAAAACAATTAAAACATAAATATATTTCCGAAAAAACATGTTTTTTAGACATGAAAAATATATTATTATCTAAATTTTTATCTGTATATCTATATTAATCATTTTTTTCAAGTAAAAAATTCCAAATTCAAACACAATCTTATTTTTATTTTCAAAATTATATTAATTGTTATAAAATATTAGAAACTGAAAATGGAAGTGAAAATCAAACCAAACGGCCGCATAATTTCTAAGGCAGAAACTGTAGAAAAGGATAGACCTAAGACCTAAGAAATGGGTATCTAATGTATGCAATTTCGGACACTAATGATAATATGCCATTGTCCTAATGTCTAAACGACCTATTTAAACTATTAAAGCATATAAACTTGATTTCACTCCTTTTTTGACCGGTCATAACGCCATAGCAAATTTTCTTCGGTCAATCCCCATTTTGCCCTTCAAAAATAATTATATTAGACTGTTGTTTAACATTTTAATGCGTAAATGGCATATCTCTCCTTTAAATTTTGACATTTTAATGCATTATTTTATAAAATGACTTAAAAACAATTACTCTATTAGTTCAGTCTTATTATAGCATTTTTCTTCTCATTAACGTTTTCGTATCAAATTTTCACTAAAAGCTTCTCAATATATAAAATAATATGTATGAAATTACCATTAAAAAAGCAAATTGCTATGATGAATAAAGTTAGGGGAATAACGTGCTTCCAAACTATGTTGTGCCTAAAAAATGAAGGGGTGAAAGTGTCATTTAATATATATCTTAATTCCTAATCTGTCTTTCTTTTACTATCGTACACCTAAAAGAATAGTAAGGGTCCCACGTTTGATTTTATTTTTACTTGTATTTCTTTAAGGAAAGAACCAATGCCTTCTCGTGTCTCCATTCCATTCAATTTGTCATTGTTTTCTTAATTTCTTTTTCAAATATTTTAAAATAAGGTTTTATTTTTTAAATTTAAAAAAAATTATCCCTTTTGTAAAAGTTATTACATTTAAAGGAACTAATTCAAAATAAAAAATTTGAAGTATTATTTAAATTTTATATTGTACCAAATTAACTTTATACAATTTAGAAAAAGGGTGTACTTTATTAACTATAAATAAATTAATCATAAAATATAACACTTTAAATTAAAGTGAAAAAATAGACACTTGTAAAAATAAAAATTAAAAGAAATGAACACGTGATATAAAGCAAGGTGAGCGCCCTCTTTTTTGAAAACCTCTTCCCCTCTCGCGCCGTCTCCCATCCCCATGCCCACCCCCTCTCGGATCTGTCGCGGCCCAAAACCACTCCTACGGTGAGTCTCCCTCTGTTTCCCTACAGTTGCTACTACCACCTTGCTATTCTCTTTAGCTGTTTCTTGTTCAGTTTCAGTCATAAAATTTCAGTTCTTTACGAATTGAAACAGTTTATATAAATTTTCTTTTTTTTCCCCTTCTACTGTTTGGAATTAAATTTGAATTTTCAAATTCATGTAGGGTTTTGTGGAATTTTCTTTTTCATTTCGTTTTTCTTTTGCCCACCGAGAAATTAAGGTTTAACAGCGTCAAGTGAGGTTTAGGCTTTCGAATTGGTGTGTTAAGTAATAGCCCATGTTCGATTTTTTTTTCTCTTTCTAAGTGAATTAGTTTCTGAATTTATTTTCCCTGTAATTCTTGCTTTCTTTTTTGTGTTATTTTTGAAATAATTATGAGGATTTAAGGAAGCTTATAAGTTGCAAATTGTTCAAAGCACAAACTTGTAAAGGAGCAAATAGCTTTTCTTTTTTCCTCTTCTGGTGTTAGCTTGTTAAATTAATTTGTCAACCCATACTAAATTTTATAAATCTTTGTTCTGGCAGGAGCAGTAATTAATAACCAACATCAAATTTGTTGCTTTCTTTGCATACTATCTTTATTTAAAGATGGGATTTCCGAAAATTGGCTAATTTGTATAGCATGGAAATCTTTTAAAAGTCTTTAATTTCTTGGTGGAAGTTATATGTGCTAATCCTCTATTTCTTTTCACTGATCTGGGACTCGTATGCTGTATTTGTTGTGATTGACTGTCATACTAACTAAACCAACGGCATTTGCTCATTTTGAAAAATTAGTGGGTTTTGGGGCCCTGGGGCTTGTAAAAAATATACAAATTTATGTATTTGCTGCCATTTTCTGTGAGAGAAGCCTTACTTTTGAAGAAATAGTACGACCTCATTTTGCCTTTGATGGGTGCTTAGGTTGGGATAATCAATTGGAACTACTTCCTAGTGGGTTTACTTGCATTGACTTCCGTTATGATTAATACTGAACACAATGGCAATGAAGTTGGCGGTGGTGGGACTGCCACCCCAGCTTATGATAAGCAACTGCCTGTTGCTTTGAAAAAGACTGCTTTGAGAGATGTGCAGAATGAAAATGTGGGGCCAATTCATAAGCAGCAAGAAAGTTTACTTCCTGGAGGAGGGAGATCAAGTGGTGATACAATTAAGGTTTGTGGGACTAAACGACTTACACCCGAGCGCCCTTTGAGTTCCCAAGGTCTTCCATCCTTGACCTATAATGGTACAAATGAGAATATCATGAATGCCCGTAGGAGATTTGAGTTAGAACTTGGGAGGGGAAGACTTCCAAACAATGTTGAAAAAGTTTCTGATTTGCGGCAGGAAGTCGCTCAAAGAATAACTCAGATGCGGGAAAGTAATCTTCATCACATTCCTGTAGCTACATCAAATAATAACCTGACAGCAACTATGGCCATTTCAAGTAGCAGGCCATCAGTTGCCGGTTCTTTTGTTAAGCTCAGTAATAGCACTCCAGCTTCAAAGGTTTCTCCAGAGCTCCCTCGTAGTGTTGATTCTAAGAGCACCAATGATCAGCTTAGAACAGAACGATTCATTCGCCTCCAGAAGTTTCTGAAGCAATGTGATGAAGCCAACCAAAGAGAGTACACTCAGAGTAAGTAATTGTTTTTTATGAGTTTTAGCGGGTGTTATATTGTGCTGTTACCTGATACTCAGAAGTAATGTTGTTTGTTTGGTGTGATTTACATCAGTGCTTCTACATTTATCCCCTGCTGAGCTAAGTAAGCATGCTGTGGAGTTAGAGAAAAGGGCAATCCAGTTGACAATAGAGGAAGGTATAGACAATTTGGTCTTTTTGACATTTCTTTCTCCTCATAGCTTGTATGCTAATTACTATTTTTGTTTGGCATTAAGGTCTTTATATAGTCTGAAAGTTTTGTATAATGTATTGGCTGGCAAAGGAGACTGAGCTAGAGAAGGATTAGTTTTGTCAATGGAAATTGAGCTATATATAGTGAAATTATCAAAAAATGTTTTGAGAAAATGAAACCGAACATAGTCTTAATATTCTGGTTATGGGCTCCAGCAAGTAGTAGTTGTGGTAAATTTGTTGGCTGGATATAACTCATCTTATTGACACGCTGAGGCAATATGGTCTGGTTGGGAAGAACTTCTCGTCTTAAATTTTCCTCCAAATTTTTAACAGAAGTTTTAGATCAATTTTTTAATGTGCGGCTAATATAATTTTATGATATTTCAACAATGCCCTAACGAATTATTTATAGTTTACCTTTCCCTCGTTGGACCTTTGAGTTCATGTATCTGGCCACAAGGCTTGAGATCTGAAATTCAAAGTAATTATGTTCAGTCAACTTGGCTCAAAAGGCCTACAATGGGATACGAGTACCTGCACCAGTCTATCATGATGTGTATATGCAGAAATCTATTAGTGACTTCCTGATCTTAGAGCGGTAAATTTCTCATCTCAGTCTAAAGTTAGCGGTTTTATAAAAATTTCCAAGCTGTGGCTTCTAGTTCCTTCTTTCAACTTCGTTGCATGTTATTGTTATGGCCCACATAGTGAGGCTGTATTGCATGCGAAGTTTGTTTGATTTTGTGCATACTTATGCTCTAAATGGCATAAATTAGTTTTACATGCTCATAGCGAGTTGTGTCAATTTGTCTAACTTGATAGTCAAAGCCTCTGTATATAATACTCTTTTTCTATAGGTCACTAGTACGTATTGTTTCGGCTTATATTCCTGCTAATTTAGTTTCCGTTACTGCAGGCAATGAGATGCAGCGGATGAAGGGGCTGAATATTTTGGCAAAATCTTCTCCGACGAACACTTTGCTACAATCAACTCCGTTATTGCAGTCAAATAAACGTTGACCAGTGAGGCTTGAGTTGAATTTTCATCATGCTAAAGGACCCTCTGGAGGTGAGGTGCATGCTTCATTGACAAAACCTGAAGGGAATCTATAGGCTTCGGTGGCCTTCATACTGCAGCTGTTTAGATCCCTGTGATTTGCTCTCTCTCTCTCTCTCTCTCTTGACTAGCTCTATGTGAAAGTAAGATCATTAGCCAGCCTGCAGTCATGTGTTGCAATTCATCAAGCATCGATGTTATTTAGGAAATAAACAGTTGGTAAAATGTAGCCTTTGGGGTTTGTGCTACCCAATCAAGAAACTCTTCACTTCTTCCCTTACCAGAATCTTTGTTCGACCGTTGTCATTCTGATAAAGCTGAAGCTCTGTGGATAGGCGGTGTCTTCTTTTAAGTTGTTGCTTTCATATAGTAGAAGTTCTTTTGAGGAAACTGCTTCTGGCTTATTGAAAGTTTTGATTTTTTGAGATTATTTAAATATCCTAAAATCTTGCATGTTTGAGAATCAAAGGAAAAGGTGAATTTTTGCAATGCAATATTTGTGTTTTCACTCTTTACAACTTGAATAAAAATTTTAACACTGGATTTAGTACATTTAAGGGTGCATTTATTTGTTGGACTAAATTGGATAAGATGAGTTATCCAACTTAATACAGTGTTTATTATTCATAATTAAACTAATATTCGATCAAATGTACATTAAATGCGGGATAATTTATTCCATCAAATATCAAAATTGGTGGGATGAATCATTTTACGTATTTTATTTGGAGCTCATGTGTCTCTTCAATCAAAATAAGCGCGCCCCTAAGTAATAGTTATATCAAGCCATTGTCGTTGAATTTTCGATTGAGATTCTCTGACGTGCATGGCATTTGTGATTTTAGAACATAAATATCATTAAAAATCATGTCAAGCTGACCACGTTCAACAACCTACCATTAAACTTTTGCGTTTTCTTTCACTTTATCTTTTCAACTTAAAAAAATTATCAAAACCCGATTAAAACTCTTATTTTTATTTTGTGATTAGCATTTTATCTAATTAAAATTAATGCATAATAATAAACTTTGAAATTAAAAAAAAAATTGTTTCTTTTTCAGCTTCCCTGCGTACATGTTATTTTTTATTCTTATTATTTAATTCGTTAGACTTTAAATTCAAATGAATAAAATATAACTATATTAGTGTAGAGCATTAGTAAAATTTTAAATACCAAATTAATCAATCACATCAAAATCATAATAAGTTTTATGCCTTTTCCAAATTAATTTAAATTTGGACTAATTTATTCGTATGCATTTGGCGTGTTTTTAGAGGGTGATTTAAATACTTAAACTAGTTATTTTGATTGCAAAACTAATTTTTAAAATCAATAATAAAAACTAGTGATAAATCAATATAAATAGATGAGCATATTTGAGTACTTGTAGGAATGCAGTTTTAGATCGAAGATGTGTTTGTCTCCTTACTTTTTTGGTATTTTTTATTTTTTTAGGAAAACAATACATATTTCAAGAGCACATATTCCATATTTATTTTTTTTTAGAGAGAGTATTACAAATGAGGAATTTATCATCCTATCAATAAATCAATTTTTTTTCTATTCTCAAACTAAACAATTAAAGTATAAACTATCAACAATGCACATAAAGTGCACACAACAGAACCACAAGGGGTTGAATACAAGACCATCCACATAAACTACCAATAATATACATAAAGTACACACAACACAACCATTTAAAATCAAACATAAGATCTCTCACATGATAAAGGGAGACTTGACGCCACCTAGACTACAAGCCAAGGGACACATATTCCATCTTTAGGAAAACTCTATTAAAAAATTACTTGTTACAATTAACCATTCAAAACAAGTAAATCAAACATTTTCTTTTTCTTTTAAATAGAATCCAAATAAATTTTCAATTTAATTAGTCAAATTTGTCCACCTCAAAAATTGAGACAATTTATTTTTATAAAATGAAAATTGAAGCACTATTAAGTTGGGAAAAACTATCAGCTACAAAAAAAATATTATGAAGTTAATTTCGTAACTTTCGGAACAAATTTTTTGTAGTAAATGTAATTTTTTTCTTCAAAATAATTAGCAACAAAAATTATTAACTATCAATTCACAGCAATATTCATATATAGCAAATCCAACATATTAGCAAAGCATTACAATAGAAAAATTAATATATAAAAAAAGAATAATCATTGGCTACGATTTAATTGTAGCAAGGTTAGTAACAAGAATCTCTGTGTCGAATTGAATTTAGTCAATTTTGCGGTTATGACAATATCAACTGCAAAAAAGTTATAAATAATGCCCTAAGTTTTTTAATAAAAAATATTATTTTAATAAAAGTACTATACAAAAAGATAAATGCAAAATTATCATATGTTCAGCGATAATTTTTAATTTGATGTAATATTGGTTATGAAGTACAATGACATGAACTTTGAAGTTTCAAAATCTCATACATATTTTTTTATTATCTTTCAAGTTGGGGTAAAGTGAAAAAATGCACAAAGTATGAGTACTGAATATAATTTGCCGATTTTGCCTCTTTAAAATCACGTGTGTTGTGTGTGCGAAGGAATTCCACCGAAATAATTGATCAAAATTCATTTGTGGATAATATGGTGTAGTTTTCGTTTGGTATGGAGAATTGACTAATAAAAAAATTATTTTATTAAAAAAATATTAAAACAAAAATAATTCTAAGGACAACGTTTTTCCCTTCTCAAAAAAAAAAAAAAAAAGGAAAAAGAGAGTAGCTTAGGTGGCTTGTTTTGATGTGCAATTAAGTCGTATCTTTGTTCTATCTGTATAATGATTGCAACAAATTTGTCAATGATTTTTAAAGTTATATGATAGTACTATATTATATTATTATTACAAGTGTTGTGACATTTGGATGACGATGGCACTTGGCTTTGACCAAATTGGTGAGAATCTCTTTGTATGATCAAGTTTCAAGTGAGTCACGGAATTTTTTCGTTTTTTTTTTTGGGGGGTGGGGTGGCGTGGGAGGAAATAATTTGTGTTGGATCGATTAATCTTTAGGGGATAATTATATTTTTCTTCCCTTTAATTATGGGTAACTACACAAATCTTCTCTTTCGTTTTCAAAATTTGACATGCTTTTCTTGTAGTTTATTTTTGTCTTACAATCATTTGTCATCCCCTCTATTGGTCCACTTACTAGAATTTGATGACATAAATCATCATAAACTTCAAAACACTTTCTGAATTTGGTGATGAGTAAAAAAAATCCTTGCTTAAAGCTTAAAATCCCTTTTAACATAGGAGATTAATGACCCAACTTGGTTGGTGATGTAATTGTACTTATTGCACTTGAGATGTTGATTAGGAGGACAAGCGTCACCATTAAGGCGAATGAGAAAGTACTCTAGGATTGAGGACCACTGTACGACCTCATGTGAAAAACCATCGATCTCAAAACATGTGGCAGCATCCAAGCAAGTTGGACATATCCTTGCATTGATAGAACTATAGTTTCCCCTATAAATACCAATGTCACCCCATTTGTAAGGGGACTCTTTCCCAGCAAGCTTAAGATATTAAAGATTATATGTAAAGTTCACGTCATATGTAGCTACCCCAATTGTAATTAAAGAAATCTTGTTTTCCTTGTGAGATTTGGAACCTATAATACAAGTAAATTGTTGACTTTATTCCCAGTTTCATCAATTGGCACCGTTTGTGGGAATTTCAAATCAAGAAGTGAAACATAACAAGATGACATAACCCAAAAGCATACAAAGATGTGGGAATCAAGATGATGAAAATATCCTGGTATCTTCCTTAGAGGTATGACATACTATACATATGGCGAACCCAAGGATTGTGGAAAATATGGTGGAAGGAACACTGACATCAAAGGCCTATCAATTGATCGAGGAATAATTGGGACTAATAGTTGAATCCCTAGCACAAAGGTTAATCTCAAAATGGGAGGGAACTTCACAACCTCCACAAAGAAGGTTGTTCCAAGAAGATATATAGTTGGACGTGAATGTTCAAAAAAATAACCATGAGGTATTGCTACGAGATATGACTCAAGAGAGGTCACCAGAAGAGGTCCAAAGCAAAACCACAAGAGGATACGAAATAGGAAAAATAGGCAGGTCCTTACAACAATGACTCTAGAAGAAGATGTTGAGGAAAGTGATCAAAGAGAGGAATCATAGTAGCTTACTAGAAAGTGGGAAGAAACAAGAAGGCGAGCCGCGTATGGCCCCACTCTACAAAAGAGAGGCGCTCTTTTTCGTATGGACATACTTGTAGAAACTGTGCCACATAATTTCAAAGTTCCCAACTAGCAAAGTATGACAAAAATTCAGATCCTCAAGAACACCTAACCACTTTTGAACGAATTATGCAGGTCTGTGGATTGTCCGATGCACTCAATTGTCAAGTTTTCATCACCACTCTATATGGAAAATCTCAAGAATGGTTCATGGCCTTACCACTGGGGATAATAGTGTCATGATCAGTTGTATAAAATGTTCTTATACTACTTTACCAAAAAAAAGAAAGCCAAACAATCAATTACTTATTTGTTTACTATAAGACAAGGTGAGGAAGAATTGCTTTAGACCTTTATGAACCAATTCAATAATGAAATGCTGAAAGTGCAAGACTTGAATATTGAGATGATGACTAGCATTCTCATCCACAGATTAAAGAAGAGACCTTATGCCTCAGCTCTAGCAAAGATGCCACCAAGAGATTTAATGTAACTTATAGAGATGGCTCAACAATATGTGCAAGAAAAGGAAATGAATATGATGAAACATAAAAAATGGTCAAAAAATATGAGTAAAGATAAGAAACAAGGCAAAGAAGATCAGGAAGATCATAAAGGATTGCGATCTAAAAATGATTGCCAAAAATCTCCTCCTATACCAAAATTTAGCCAATTTATGCCATTGAGGGTACCTAGAGCCCAAGTGATGTTGGCGATCACATTGAGTAATATGCTACATTAGCCGAAGAAACAATGTGACACCCCAAACAAAAAGAACTCTAATACATATTGCATATTCCAAGGGACAAAGGTCACAACACAGAAGAATACACACACCCTAAAGATGAAATGGAAAAACTTATACAGCAAGGGTACTTAAGGGAATTCATAGATAGAAAGGCTAAATGCCAGATGAACGAAAAAGGTGATTAGAGGTTGAACAATGAGCAAAAACACCCAACAGGCCACAAAAAGATGTTCACGAATGAAAACAGACTGTGTTTAGAATAACATGGAGAAAATGCACTCAAAAAATGACTGAACAATATCTTTGAGGGACCTAATGGTGGAGACACAAGGAATGCTAAGAAGAAATATACTAGGAATATACAACCTCATGTACTTCAAATCAAAGAGAGCCTGAACAAAATCACCTTTGATGATGCTGATCTCTAGGATATGTGCACACCATAATATGACCTAATGGTTGCAACCTTGGAAATAGCCAATTATTTTGTGTAAAAAATCTTAGTGGATAATGGGAGTTCAATAGACATAATCTTTCTTAGCACCCCACGTAAGATGGGTTTGGATGTGGCAACATTATGACCTACACACACTCTCTTGAGGGATTTTGGAGGTTCTGAGATCATGCCGATAGGGACTATTGACTTGCCTACTTCAATATGAGAAGAACCTAGATGGAGAACCATCATGCTCAAGTACTTGGTAGTGGATACCCCATTTGTCTATAATTTCATTTTAGGACGAGCCAAGTTAAATCTATTTCGAGCGTTGGTATCAACCTACTATCTTAAGATGAAGTTTCCTACCCATGCTAGAATTGGACAAGTGAGATGCGATCAGAAGATAGCTCAAATTTGTTACAACATATCAACCACGGAATTCATCAGAGAGTGCCCTATAACAAAAATTGCCAACCTAGAAATAAAAAAACCTAGCGAGATGCCAAATAATGAATCTTCAAAAAAGCGTAAGGAAAATGATAAAGTAGAACCTTGCAAGTTCAAAAGCATTGAGCTTATACTTGGAAACCCCAAAAAGATGACATGAATAGAAACTTAGATAAATAAGCAAACGAAAGCATTAACCATAAAATTTTTGAGAAATAGTTTAGATGTCTTTGCATGGAGCTCAGCAAATTTTGAGGGAATTAATTTGGAGGTCATAGTTCATTCCCCCAATGTAGATTTAGATGCAAGACCCATGCGATAGAAAAAGAGAAACCTTGGAGTTGAGAGAAATAGAATTATTGAAGAAAAGACGAACAAACTTCTTAAAGCAGGATGTGGTTGAGGTCTAATATTCATACTGGCTCTCGAACGTATTCATCGTACCAAAATCGCAAGGAAAATGGCAAATGTGTACAGATTTCATAGACCTCAACAAAGTGTGTCCAAAAGATTTATATCCTCTACCAAGAATAGACCTTCTTATGGACTTGACCTCTAAAGTGGCAATATTGACCATGATAGATGCGTACAAGGGCTACCACCAAATTTTCATGGCAGAACATGACACGGACAAAATGGAATTTGTGGTGGAAAAGGGAGTCTACTATTATAAAGTCATGCCTTTTGTTCTTAAAAATGCAGGAGCAACATATGAACAACTGGTGAACAAGATGTTCAAAGACCACATAGGAAAAATGATGGACGTATATGTTAACAACATGTTGGTAAAGAGCTCCAAAGAAGAAGACCACCTAAAACATCTAGAGGAAGCTTTTGAGATCATGAGGAAGTATAGATTAAAATTAAACCTGGCAAAGTGTACTTTTTGGGGTGAAAGAGGTAACCCAAAGATGAATAGAAGCTAACTCCAAGAAAATAAGTGCCATATTGGAGATGCCAACCCCCAAGATGATCAGAGAAGTGTAACAGCAAACAGGAAAAATAGCTTTGCTCAAACATTTCATATCTAGGTCAGCTGACAGAGATCTCCCATTTTTCAAAATCTTCAAATATGTTGGAAAGTTTGAATAGATAAATGAGTTTCATGTAGCTTCCCAAGATTTGAAGACATGCTTGATAACACCTCCTCTATTATCAAAGCCAAAAGATGGAGAACCATTGTGGTTGTACCTAGCAACCTCGGAGTGGCTATATGTTCTGTGTCGATTAGAGTAAAAAAAAAAAAAAGAGCACCGACTGATCTATTACACTAGCAAGATGTTGCCAAGAACATAAAAGAATTATATAAGCATCAAAAAATTAGCTCTCACTTTGGTAACGACAACAAGAAAGCTTCAACCTTACTTTCAATTACATATAATCAAAGTCATAATAGATAGTAAGTTGAAAGAAACTTTGGGAAAAATAGAAACCTCTAGAAAAATTATAAAATGGGCAATTGAGTTAAGCGAGTTTGACATCAAGTTCATCCCTTGAACGCCTATCAAAGCTCAAGTTTTGGCAAACTTCATGATTGTATTCAAAAGTAGAAAGGTGACAGCGGCACAAATCACACCACTTGAAATTTGGATGTTGTATTGGATGGATCCTCGACGTCAAAAAGTGGGTGAAGTCGATGATGATGAATAAAAAAAGAAAATATATATAACATAATAAAATAATGAAAATAATAAACACATCTACACACTTAAGGAACAAGCCGTCATATGCTCACGCTAGGGATCATCCATTGTGTCAACTTCTCCATTCCTATGAACAAACCTCGAGAAATGGGGAAGTTGATGATGATGAATAAAAAAGATCCTCGCTTAAAGACTAAAACCTATTTTAACATAGGAGATTAATGACCCGACCTGGTTGGTGACCTAATTGTACCTATTGCACTTGGGATATTGATTAGGAGGACGCATATCACCATCAAGACGAACAATACATTACTCTAAGACCAAGGACCATTGTACAACCTTAGGTGAAAAAGCGTCAATCTCAAAACACATGGCAGCATCCAAACAAGTTGAACATATCCTTGCATTGATAGAACTATATTTCCTTGATAAATACCCATGTAACCCCATATGTAAAGGGACTTTTTCCCAACAAGCTTAGAGATTAAAGATTATATGTACAATTCACATCATATGTAGCGAACTCGATTGTAATTAAAGAAATCTTATTTCCTTTTGAGATTTGGAACTTATAATATAAGTAAGCTATTACTTTATTCCCAATTTCATCAAAATTACCCTCAAATATATTGATGAGAGAAAATGATCAAAAGAGAGAGCGATTGAGAAAGAAAGACAACTAATAAGAACCATCTTGAGAGAGAGATAATTTAGCAAGAATGACTAGAACGAAAAAGAATGATAAAGACTTAAATGAGAAATAGAGAGCTCGTCAAATTGAGAGAGATATGTAAAAAGATAATGTCTAATAATAAATTATGCGTGCGTGTGTTTGTGTATATGATGCTACATCGAAATAGAGTTGGGGTCCTTTTTGAAAATCAACAACGTAAAATAGCCTTCTGCTCTTAATACGCACTTACATAGCGTTTGAGCCCAAATTTCTTTATGAATAATTAGATGACTTTTTTTTTACTATAGAAACTAGTATTTACAATGATTAAGTCTTAGTAGGTTTCACCTCAATTGAGTTCCGATGCCGATCTTTGTGGACGTAATTCGGTGGACTCACCAGCCGTTTCTTATTTAATTATTTGGTAAGTCAGACCTTTTTACTTACACCTTACTTTTTTATTCTTGGGGCTTATTTTTTCATGTCAATATAGTAAAGGTGGATAGATATCTCTCTCCTCTTAAAAATATGTATTTTAAATGATTTTATTTTTTATTGAATTTTATTGAAGGATGAGTTTTTTATTTAACAAATTCCCATGGCTCAATGGACTATTTGTAATTTTGATATTAAGATTGGAGGTAAGTGTAAGTATCTACAGAGTAAGAGGAGAGAGCAATATAGTTATCCCTAATATTTAGTTTGATTTCACTTAGGCTGAATATTTTTAATTATTTTAGATTCTAAGGATACAAATAAAATTAGAATTATATATTGTATATTGTGAAAACTTTTGAACTATCTAATTAATAGTATACTTGGGTCAATAGAAAAAGAATAGAGATAACTTACGACTTCATAACCAAAAAAACACTTGCAAATGAATAATACTTATGAATGAATGCCATTTGACAAGTAAAATATTGATAACATAATTAGATTTGGATCGTTAACATTTTTTCAAATTTAGTGGTTCAAATTAGTTTGGTCATAACAAGTGCAAGAATTTTCTTATTATTTGATATTTTTCTTATTTTTCAAGATGAAATATAAAATCTTTTCCATGTCTATAATATCAAAGACTTCATTCAAGTAGCTATATTCAATACTTCTATAACAAAAATGATAATGATAATGATAATATTAGATTTGTGATTCAGGACTCAAGTTAAATTTATTAGATTTGTTTTTTTTTTTAATTTACACACATCTATAAAAAATTCTATTAGAATTTGAACATCGGACCTCATATTTATAAGTGGAATGGCGAAGTCACCGAACCAATTAACCACTCAGCTCATTAAATCTTAAAACTCGTTATTCGAGTAAATTGGATAATTATGAAAAAATTTACACTGACATAAAAAAGTTTCATCATTAATCAAAATTCAAATATATATATATATATACATATATATTACACATAAAGTGCGTGCGAGGATTTTAATTGCGCATCATTGTATGAATTGAGAAAATTAACCTCCTTTCAAAAAATAATGACAAAATAGTTTGTCTTTTCATTTCTTCCCTTTCTCTAATAATTATAGTTTTTCTTCTATCATTTTATTTCATCTTAATTTATATATCCCCAAAACTAGAATAAATATATTGAAAATAGTAAGAAAACCATAGTAACATAGAAAAAGGTAATCAAATATTTTCTTTATTTTTGTACTATAAACAGTTTAACATATACATTGAGCATGTAAAAATTACTGGTATCAATCAAAAGTCATCATTAATTTTATGATTATAAAACATCTATATTTGAAAATGCAAATAGACATCAAATGATTTGGTAAGTTCGTACATTTCTATTGGGGAAAAGAAATAAAAAAAAAATAGGTCACGATAATATATTTAGGGAAAATTGCACTTTGTACTTATAAATAGAGTGTTGTGCACTTTTGGTTCCAAATTAATTGGGCTTGACAATTATAGAACAATATTTTTATTTTCAAATTTTTATCACTTATGGTCTACTGTCCCCAATTTCTGTTATTTCTTTTTTTTAATGGAAAACACCACGTGCAATGCACACGGTTATTTATCAATAAACTAAGAATGTCAAGGGGTAATTAATTTGGAAACAACAAAGCAAATTACCTTATATATATATATATATATATATATTATGGGATCGAAAGTGCAATTTTCCCTTAAAACCCCCTTTTTTTTTTCTTTTAATTTGAAAAGCTTCTTGTAAAATGGGAAGCCACAAACTGAGTTGGGGCCTTTTGAAGTAGAGCATTTGTGCCAACAGCGCACTGAATGGACGATCTTGCATGCTTAATTAATGCTATCGCCTACATGTCAGCAAATCTTTTCATCGGAGGGCTATTCTACGGAGCTAATCTCTAAGTTGGTGATGTTGTTTATGCAAAAGTTATTAAGTTTGTCAATTTCTCAAATGTTGAATCTGGCGGGCAGGCTCAACTATATATATATATATATATATATATATGTCCACTATAGATGGACAATAATTAAACGACGAAAACATCTAAGTATGCTATGCCTACCTCACAACAACTTCATAATGCTGGTGATTTTGGTGGCGGTGGGTTCGGTAATAATGATGGATTTTAAGCCACATTGGTACGTAGTTTGTGACATCATCCGCACGGCAAACATAGCAAGTTTTGGATAATCAGTTGCCCTATCTTTTTATTGTGATTTTTTTCTCTTAAACCAACAAAATGTTATGTGGATTTGTTAGAAGGTTAGATTCCAAGCCTGCATTATGGGATCTTCTTGAACATAACAGTAGGCTCTTGCCTTCGTATCTGAATAGTTTTGGTGATACCAAGATAGAGAGAGACACACACACACACAGAGTGATTGCACTTTATAATATGGCATATAATTATTCAAAATTTTATAAAATCTTGTAAATTCATTATTCGTTGTAGAATGCCATTTTGCAAGAAGCTTTTAAAAGAAAAAGGGTTTTCCAAAAAAATTGCACTTTTAATCGCATGGTATAAGGTGTTTTGCACTTTTGATTCCAAACTATTTATCCCCTAACATTCCCGCCCCGCTCCGTGCATTGCACGCTGTGTCTTTTATCAAAAAACTGACAGAAATTGAGTTTGCGGAACATAAGTGCCAAAAAAATTGAAAAATTTAACCTCTAATTGTTGAGCCTGATCACTCTGAGACCAGAAGCGCACAACACCTTATATGCTATGAGACCAATAGTGTAATATTTCCATATATTTGTCTCAAATTATGTTAGCCTTATTGGAATCTGTATTAACTATTAATCCCCTTTTAGCATGTTTTCAATTGGGTTGCTTAACATATCCTCATTTTTATTTTTTAATCCTCATAATTTGAATTTATATAATAAATACTATTTACAATACACTCACTCTACATTCCATTATTATCATTTTTATTATAACCTTTTGTTTTTATTAATATTAAAATTAAATATATATATATATATATATCAAAATTATGAAAAATTTATTATTATATAAAATAAATAAGTATTTTTATTTAATTATTCTATATTATTAAAAATTTTAGCAAAATCAATAGTTTATTAAGAGAATTGAGCCTTTTTTTTTCCTTTTTTTTGGACTTGCACATTTTTTTTGCTGTGGCAACCACATTGTACACTTAGCAACTCAGACACCACACGCCAATTTGTACATATCTAGCAACATGACAGATCCCCATCCCCCAAAAAAAGAAGGAAAATCATACTGCTTGTCTTATTTATTATTTCTTTTAATAAAGTAGTCACATAATATATTAAGATATTAATTAACAAATAATTAAATATTCTCTCTATCCCATGTTTATTGCTTTTATTTCCTTCTTCATATACGTTAAAGTAATATTGAATTTATTAAATAGAGGTTTTTTTTCAGAATAATTGTCCAAATTAAAACAATGATGTAATTATATTACTAAATCTCGACTGAAACAGTGCACAAAATTTACACTTTGTTTGGATACATTCTCCCTGAACAAGCTTGTTCCGGGAGAACATTCCCAAACACCCCCAATCAATTTTCTTCATTTTTTGCTACAGTAAAATACCATAAAAATCCTTGGCCCTCCCCTTTATTTATTAAATCTCACTTTAATTTTACATTCTCCCACACCCCTTGCCACATACACAGAATGTCATCATCACTGTATTACTGCTACCACCACCACCCTACTGCTAATAATAATAAGATAATTAATAATAATAATAATAATAATAATTAGTATTATTATTATAGCATTAATTATATTTATAACGTAAGTAGCATTAATAATAATTAAAACGATAATAATACTAATATTAGTAATGGTAATAGTATTTGTAATTATAATAATAATAACCATAATAAAAATATTAATCATAACTATACTAGTAATAATATATTATCATCATCATCATCATCATCATCATCATCACACAAGTAATAATAATAATAATAATAATAATAATAATAATAATTACAATTAAACAAATTTTTAACTAACAAACAAAATCCATAAAATATTATAATACAACCTACTTAATTTTTACAAACTTACAACATAATCGTATCTCTTCAATACATTACATACATATATACACAATATTTTTAATTAATATCATTGCATTTAAAAAAATTCTTTAATATCAATTTCCACCTCCAAACACCAACACAAAAGTAATAATGTGATATCTACAATAAAAAATGCTCCCTAAAAAATATATCCAAACATATTAGAATTCCCAAGCCCCATTTTTTGCTATTTTTAAAAACAATAACCCAACATCAATCACATTCCCTAACCTTCATTTCACATTCTCCCGCAATTCCTTTATTATTCATTCTCCCAAAACACACAATAAATCCATAATAAAACCCAACAAAACACATATCCAAACATTCCCTTAATAATTCTGTATGTAATACAAATATGTAGTCATAATTTCAGACTACATGATAAATAATTATATGTAAACACTCCACATCCATCCAAACGCTTGGAACGAAATGAAAGTCAACTTGGACAAACTCTTGCAGTTTTTGTGAGACTTCCGAGTCCCAAATTCAATGCATCAAAATTGCTAAACATGTACTCTTTTAATAATTCAACCGAAACATGTAAGAAAATAAATAATAAATATTTATAGAACTTTTCAATCTTTGGGTTCGTTACATTTATTTTTACAAGAATATTTTTCTTGAAAAATAATTAAATTAATTAGTTTGCATTTATGAAAAAGAGCTGGTCAGTTGACTTGTCAAGATCACATTAATGAATTCGTCTAATAATATAAATTTTTTCCTCCGTACTTTACTTATTGATAAATTGTGTCACGTGTAATTTTAATTTTAAGTTATTGATGTTTGTGAAGTTTTTGCATCTTCTTTAACTTAGATGATATTTTTGTTTAGTTAGAGCGTGTTGAGCTAAATTTATTTGAGAAATTTTATAAATTCGTATATTTTATAAGAAAGTTTTTGAGTTTATAAGATGTAAATTTTTCTTAAAAAATAAAATTTTAAAGTGTCTAAATAAAATAAGATCGTGGAACTTATAAAATGTATAACGACAATTTTGTAATTAATATAGTCAACATTAGAGAAGATTGTTAAGATTTTAAAAATCAGTTAAGAACTCCTTATTTTTTAAAAAAAAAATATTATAAGTTCCTAACATTTTATTTTAAAAGTTTATAAATACTTTTTATAAAAAAAATTGTTAAATACTTTTTGACAT
This sequence comes from Jacaranda copaia, assembly GCA_014898725.1. Lineage (NCBI taxonomy): Eukaryota > Viridiplantae > Streptophyta > Magnoliopsida > Lamiales > Bignoniaceae > Jacaranda > Jacaranda copaia. The sequence continues at coordinate 835,337 of JACGDI010005404.1, read as the reverse complement.
TTTATAAGCTCTCAAACGTCTTGGAAAATATTTTGAAAAACTTATCTCATCCAAACACCCTCTTAATTGATGTTTAAAATTCATTCAAAGTCAAATTATATGATGAAACGCTTTAAAAGATACCACAAAATAAAAATTTTCAATAAACAATTTGTCATCAATTTTGAAAAGATAAAAAACCAAAAGGAAGACTTATTTAAAAGTATCAAAACTACTTCTTTTTTTTTTTGTGATCAATCCTCGCTTGATTCTTGTTAGACTAAACTCCCTAATTTTGTAAGAATTTTAGAGTTTACTCTGTACTCACTTGATTTGACAAAAATGCCCTTAAGTGTAATATTTTTCACTCATTTTTTTCACTTTTTTATCATAAACAAAAGGCAACAGTAAACCCTACCAATATCAGTATCATTTTCAAAAATAGAAAGAAAAAAAAATGCAAGTAGCTCCACGGCAGAAATAAGAAACAACCATCAACCCGGCATCTACATTTTCTTCTTCTCTTTTCATTTTCATCATTTTCTGATTTAAGCTTTATTTTTGAATTTCTTCTTCTTCTCAGTTGCTTTTGAGTTTCTTGTATTTTTTCGACAATGTCAACTAATAGTGAAGCTGGAGTGTTCAATCAATTGTTGGTGAGTTGTCGCTACAAAAATCAGCTCCGTATAATGTCCATTAAGGATACTACGACTTTAATGGACATGTATATTAATCTCGCAAGAAAATGGAATGAAATCAACGCCAAACTCTTCAGTTTGTGATACGTAGTCCCACATCAAAGATTGTACGTGACATTGACTGATAACGAGGATGTTCTGAATATGGTCTTACTGCATTTGACATTAAAGATGAACATTGTTGACATCCTGGTAAACCGAAAAGATGAATCAAGTAGCAGTGCCAAAAAGAGCTGTGATGTTTTAAGGTAATATTTTCACAAAATCTAAATTATATTGCAGTTTTTAAAGTTTTGTACATCAAGAATTCTAAAATTGTACACAGATTTTTTAAAAATCTTTCTCTATTTTAGAGAGTTCTATATTATACTTTATTGTAAATAAAATTGTACTTCATTTGACAAAAATTGTATACCATTATTTAAGTTTTATACTTTAAGTATTCAATTAAATTGTTATAAAAAATTGTACTATCATTTCTGAGGTTTTATACTTCAAAAATTTGAAAATTATACTTCACTTTATCTAAAATTGTACTTCATTTTCTTCTGATATTATACTTCTTCATTTTATACTTCATTTTACCTAAGCATGTACCCTATTCATTGTTTTCTATACTTCAAGTATTCTATTTAATGATTATCCCAAATTATACTGCAATTGTTAGTGTTTTATACTTAAACTACTCCACTTTATACAAATTTGTAGTCTAGTTATCTAAAATTATGCTTCATTTCATATAAAATTATACTATATAATTTAAGTTTTATACTTGAAGTGTTCTACTAATGAATTATTAAAAATTGTACTGTAGTTGCTAGGGTTTTGTACTTCAAATATTCAAAAATTATACTTCACATTATTAAAATTGTACTTCTTTTTGCTAAAATTATACTTCATTTTATAATTTATTTTACCTAAACATGTACTCTATTTATTGATTTTCTACACTTCAAGTGTTCTATTTATTGATTATCAAAAATTATACCTCATTTGCGGGAATTTTATACTTTGCGTGTTCTGAAATTGTACTTTCTTATATATAAAATTGTATTTTTATTTCTAAAATTATACATGCTTCATTTTAAAAATCGTGCAATCTATTTATTAAAGTGTTATACTTTAAGTGTTTCGAAATTGTACTTCATTATATGTAAACATGTAAGCTAAATTTATTATATTTTACTTTATCTAAAATTGTATTTTTTTTTCTAAAATTATACTTCATTTTACTTAGACCTGTACTCTATTCATTGAAGTTCTATATTTCAAGTGTTCTGTTTATTAATTATCCAAATTTTATTTAAAATTTTAATTTTTTTTTCTAAAATTATACTTCATTTTATATTTTATTTTATCTAAAATTGTACTCTATTCATTGAAGTTCTATACTTTAAGTGTTCTATTTATTAATTATTCAAACTTTACTTAAAATTTTAATTTTTTTCTAAAATTATACTTCATTTTATACTTTATTTTACTTAAAATTATACTCTGTTCATTGAAATTCTATACTTCATATATTCTATTTATTGATTATCCAAAACTGTAATGCAGTTGCCAGGGTTTTATACTTTTAAACTATTCAAAATTGTACTTCATCTTATACAAACTTATACTCCAATTATCTAAAGTTGTACTTCATTTCACATAAAATTGTATTCTATTATTTAAGTTTTATACTTCAAGTATTCTACTAATGGATTATCAAAAATTTTACTGCAATTGCTAGAGTTTTAGACTTCAATTTATTAAAATTGTACTTGTTTTTTATGAAATTATACTTCATTTGTCAATCTCAAGGGATGCAGTTGAAGAGAAAATTGGTTCAACCAATGCACCGCACAATGAATTGGCTTTAACTAGCAACTTAATTGTTGCATGGAGGAATTGCATATATGGGGAGAGTCAGACATTCACGGATGCTCAGGAATTCAAAATTATGCTTAAAAATTATACGGTGTCTACTTGCGGTCATTTAAATACAAGAAAAATGACAACAAAAAAATCATTGCCATTTGCAATGATGAAAATTGCAAATGGAGAATCTACGCATCAAGGCATGAGGCTAATAAATTATTTGGCATTCAAAAATGCAATCTAGAGCACTCATGTGGTGAGGCTAATTTTTGAACAAGGGGACATCCTAAAGCCGATTCTGCTTGGATTGCTAACATTGTAAAGGATAAATTGGGATCAAAGGCATGTTATCGGCCCTCCACCATATTGAAAGATGTCCATAGAGAATACGGTGTGGAACTTAGGTACCATAAAGCATGGATGGGTAAGGAATTAGCTATGTAAGACATCCATGGTACTGAGAAGGGATCTTATGATAAGTTGAGGTGGTACTGTGATGCTGTGAAGAGGACAAACCTTGAAAGTAATGCAGATTGTGAGATTGACCCAATTAGTCAAAAATTTCATTAGCTATTTATATGTTTCAGTGCTTACCTTATTGGTTTTCTCAGGGGACGCAGGTCGTTGATATTTTTAGACGGCACCTATATTAAAAATAAATACAAAGGATGCTTGCTCAGTGTTGTCAATAAGGATGCTAATGATGGCTTATTCACGCTAGCGTATGTAATTATTGACTTTGAAAATGATATTAAGTGGGAGTGATTTTGCTTCAGGCTAAGAAGTGTCTTAGATTCTCAATATCTTACTTTCTTCTCCAATCGACATTCAGGTCTTCTTAAGGCCATCCCCATGATATTTCCTGGTAGCCACCATGCATATTGCTTGAGACACTTAATGGATAACTTTAAAAAACAAGTAAGTGTCCTTTATCTTTGTTTGTGAAACAATTATGTGAAATAAACTCTAATTCATAACATTTAGCACATTACTATTCTATTATTTTAAATTCAGGTATTAAGAAAGTACCCTCTACATAACAAGAAACATTAGTGCTCTATTTTTATAAAAGCCGCATATGCACCTACAAGGCAGGATTATACATAACATATAGACAGCATCTTGGAGTCATTGCCGCTTATTAGAGACTTTATTATGCAGTCTGACCCACCATGTTGGGCAAATTCCTTATTCAATAGAGATCGATGAGGGGTAATAAACAATAATCAAGCAGAATGTTGGAATAATTGGGTTAAATCAGCCTGATTTATGCCAGTTGCAGCCATGGTTGATCACATACGCACGCAAATAATAATTATGATGCATGATCGACGAGATGAATCTCATAAGATAGTTGGTCAAATATGTCCCAAGTAAGAGAAGAAGTTGGCAATCAATCATATGCGTTCTCGTAACTTAAAAGTTGTCATGTCTAGCGGTTAGAGCTTTGAGGTGATTGAACAAAATAAATCGTATGATATAGATTTACATGGTAGGGTTTGTTTGTGCAGAGCATGCCAGAATGATAAAATATCATGTAAATATACTTGTGTATGTATCGAGTCAAGGTCGTTTTCATCGTATAACTTCACTGATCAATACTACCGAGTTGAGATGTATCAACAAGCATACCAAGCGGTGATAAACCCTATTCCTACGTTTGATATGAATCTATTCTAGCCAAATGATGATGGACTCATTAATGCACCTGATTGCCGATCTCAACCTGGGCGTAAAAGGACACATAGAATTCCATCACAAATTGAGAAATGTGTAATTAAGTGTAAAAGGTGAGGTAGAAAAGGGCATAATCGTTGAACATGCAAAGAATCAGTAAATTAGTTAAATTTTGTACTTTAATGAATTTCATCTTGTACTTCCTTAGTTTCGGGTTTGTACTTTATTTTCTTCGAATTGTACTTAAATTCACTGGGCAATTTCAATTGAACTGAATTGTACTTCAGCAAAACATATTTTATACTTCGTTATTTTAGAGTTTGTACTTCATTTTTTTCAAATTGTACTCAAATTTCCTGCTTCGTTTCAATTGAATTGAAGTGAACTTCAAAGAAACACATTTTATACTTTATTT
>JACGDI010005404.1:796951-813620 GCA_014898725.1 Jacaranda copaia | reverse complement strand
AAAAGACAAACATGCCACTTAAAAGCAGTAAAAACAAGTAGGATTGCCAGTATCATTATGTCTAGTGTAAATAGTTTAAAATAGAAAGGAAAAGAAAATTGAGAAAAGAACGAAAATAGAGATTGATTTTTAGTTTTTTAAATGTAAATTAAATTTAATTACTTTTCAAAGCAATTATTTTTCTTACTTTTACCTACTACATTAGAAGAGTACTAAAACAGCATTGTGGAAACATCACATAATAAAATTTTATATAAACTTAAAAGTTCTTTTAATTCAAATAAGAGGAGAGGAAAATAAGAGGATCATATTAGCTGAGGTAATATTAATATATTGCTTTTTAAAAGATATACATGTCACATAACTAGGGTAATTGACACTCCACTCTTTAAAATTTAATTGCTTCAGCATATTACCCCTAAAAATAATTTAAAATCACTTTACTCTGTCAACTTAGAGTCATCAGAACACTTTACCCCCAACAACATTTAGCAAATTATGTGGTTGGATAAAAAACTATTTTTGTCATTTCACTTTTCCTGACCTTCCTCAACATATTTATATGATACTTTACATAATATGTTGTGTATATATTCCCTTAAAGGAATAGCAAAGTTAATGATTGTGATTCTTTGAAGATTGATTGGATAATTTTAGTATTACGAAGAGCTTTACTATTTCCTAAAAATATATTTTATAAAGTAAGGAAAATTTATTTTAGAGTAATAATAAGGTTAGTGATTTTGCTTCTTTAATATGATTGGCTGAGCAATTTTACTCAATAAAAAAATGAATTAATCATTTGAATATGTCATTTATAGCACAATCACCATACCTGCCACACAAATGAAAAACAAGATATGCTTATAACTAAAATACATGTACATACCAAAAAAACTCATTCAATTGTAATGTAATCAACAATTAATTCCCTAAACAATAGGAGATGGCAAACGGGCTAATTAATGAAGGTAAGAAAAGAGTAAAAACTCCAATATCCTATTGTTCTTGATAGATGGGTTTCTTTATTTTTGAGTTGAAAATATAGAAATGACAAGAGTAATGAGGTTCCTTTTTTCTGAATGGGAAAAGATGGAAAAATGTGAAATGATAAGAATAGCATTTTCTTTAGCCACATGATCTATCAAAAGTTGTAATTTGGGGGAGGGACAAATAGTTCCACTAACTTTAAATTGAGAAGATAAAGTGATTTTAAATTAATTTTGGAGGATAATATACCAATACAATTAAATTTAGGAAGAAGAGGGTAGAAAGTGCCACTTACCCTAAAAACAATAAAAACATGTAGGATTGCTAGTGTAGTTTTGTTTAGTATCAATAACTTTTGTACTAGTTCAATTTATTATTATTATTGCACTTGCACACTTCCATTGAAAATTGTTTATTCTTTAATTTTCATTGTATATGATTGAAAGCATATATGCTCACAAACACATACACTTAGGATTTGAGCCTTAATCCTCATATATATATAAATATCACAACAATATTATTGGGCTAATGAATCATTCAATAGTAATAATATAATTGTTCACGTTCTATTATTATTTTCGAAATCATCATAATTCTTTTTTATTTTTTATTTTTGTCCTCAACATCTTCAAAAATATATGTCTTTTATATTCAACCCTACTTTAAAGGAAGTTGTGGCGAAAATGGCATTTGCGATTTCAACTATAGTAGGACATTAGTTACAAATACATCCTTTGGAAATGTATAAACATTACCATGATAATAGAGTAATATGATCATTTTGAATATTTTTTAATTTTTAAAGTAAGGCAAAATGGTCATTCATGACTTGCCCCTGAATTTTTGAAAAGAACAAATTTAAAGGGGAAAATTATACAATTATAAAAGAAAGAAGAAGGAGGGATTTGCTTATTTTGTTACTTGAGTTGCAAGACAAACGTGCGTACGTGCGTGAATAATACATATATATTTAATTTTATTATCGATTAAATGAAACACTAACATTAATATCCATTTTAAAATATTTACACTCATATTAAAAAAATAAATTAAATTGGTACTACTCCAATAATGGAAATACATATCATAATGTCGACACGTTACTTTACGACGTCACAACATGCAAACCCATAATTCTTCTCTTCTTTTTTTTAATAATTTTTTTTCAGATTTTTGTACGAGATTATCCAACAAAGAAGACTAACGTCACAGCTTGTGTCAGCTAAGACATATGTGGCTGGCTGGGGTTTGGGGATTTGATGATTGAAAGGGCCATCATGCTTTGGGGTGTTGTGCGATTAGATTGAATAAATTAAGGCCGGCTAATAGTGACAGACTTAGTCCACCAAACGACAAACATCAACAACCTTAAATTATGATGACATCTATAATTATAATAATGTTCTAATCTTAGTTTATATACGCCATGAATGTAATAATAATAATTAATTATATGGCAAAAAATTATATTGCAAAAAGATGTGTTCTACATCCTATGTGTCAAAAAGGCGCAAAACCGGAGAGCAAATAAAACGACCCCCCTCACATTATCTCCACTCGTGTCATTTGCGTTATTATATGAATGGATTTGAAAGCGAAGGCTTTACAAAGGGCAATTGACCATTTCGAGGTGGGTTGAGTTCCCAAATATTAAACACATTAAAGTTATTTTATGCCTTATATACAAACAAATCTTGGTTTGGACGGATCCTAATCTAATTTAATTTAGTTAAACATTTTTGTACAATGGGCTCAATTTAATTAAGTTTAAGTGAGTTTTTATTAAATTATAGATTCAATGGCAGTTTTATTAAGTAGGTGTTTAGATGAATTCATAAGATTTTCAAAACATATTATGAAATATTTGAGAACTTTTAAGAAGTGTTGAAATATTTCATAAATTCTCAAACATGTCCTAAATGTTTTTGGACTCTTTAGATGCGCCTCTTTTGTCCGAAGAAAATTTATTATTTTACCTCAGATAAGAACTTAACTTTGAACAAGGCAACAAAAAATTCCACTCAGAATCCTATGTATTTATTCATTTTTTTTCAAAAGTTCAAAACTTTGCTCTGAATTGACCTTGAACGCATCCTATCAGAACTATCTCAATTTTGTACGTATTACTGCTGCATTCCCTCGTGTATTTAGTTAGCTAGAACCTTCTGTAGTTAATTACGATAGTTAGGGTTTTGTTAGCAAGTTTGCCGCAGATTAGTTGTAAATATTCTCCACAGCTATAATAGCCTTGTAATCCTCTTTTGTGAATTCAATGCACAGATTTTCACTTCTATTCATAGTTCTTCTTGTTCAGTGTGCAGTGTGCAGTGTGCTTGCTTTATCCTCTTAACACATGGTTGTGGTTTTGCTCTCTAGTAATAACTAGTTAAAATCTTTGGAAATTGACGATATCTAATTGAATTTGAGGTGACGTGTTTGATTGCATGCTTTAAAATGAGAAGAAAAAAAAAACAATATTTTTCCTTTTTCTTCAAATTACAAAAATCAAAGAAATTAAATCTTGTAAAGTTCACTGTTAAATGCATACTGGTGTATACCAATGATATGTTGATTTTGCTATCAAAATGTTTAATCATCTCTGGCAGAATTCAGGCATAGTTTTCTTAATAATTTCATTGATTTTTTCATATGTTTTCCATTCGAGCACTCCGGGCCATGGTTTATTGGGTTGTGCTGAATTAGAAAAAGACTAGGGGCCATTGCTAGCCAATTTAGTATGTTGGATGTATGATTGCGGTCATCTTTCTATATCATAGTTTCTTAAATTAGTTTAATTGCCATTGAGGAGAGTCATTAATTAATGTTTGAAACTGCATTATTAATCTTACATGAATGAGTTATTGCCAAGCACATTGGTAGAGCCGATGAACTTTACCCTGGCATCTTCCTTTCAATGTACTGCTCATACTATTTTATTTGCTTCTATCTCAAAATTTTGCCTTACATTAGATTAGATTAAGAGGGGTTTGGCTAAACTTACTTTAAACATCTTATAAGCTCCTATATCCTATAAGATATTTTTGGAACTTATAAAATGTTAGACTTATTTTTAAAATAAGTTGTTAAAGTGTTTAAATAAAATAAGATTTTGGAACTTATAAGATGTTAATAATGACAAATTTGTAATTAAAATAATTAAAAATGAATGAGTTTGTTAAGATCTTCCAAATAAGTTAGGGCCTCTTTACTTTTTTTAAAAGAGCTTATAAGCTCCTAAAATCTTATTTTAGGATCTTATAAGTTCTTTTTTTAAAAAAAATTACCAAATACTTTCTATCAACTTATAACCTCTTATACATCTTATAAAATGTTTTAAGGAGCTCATAAGCTCACCCAAACACCCTCTTAGTCGGTTGATGACTTCATGAGCAATGGCCGTCTACTCATATGATCACTCACAGTAGAGGTCAGTCCCAATGATCCCCTCAATCCCTTCGAGAACTAATTGAAAGAGGAGGACCTTTTGCTTATGCTCTCAATTATATTCACTTGTTAATGCGAAATATTGGAATTATATTGGGTTTAAATGTGGAAAAAAGCTTATAATTTATGTATGCTTATGTTGTTTTTGTTTCACGTTTATGATGCCTCTACAATGCAATCTATATATTAATATTCTATTTGCATAACTATCGAAAAATTATATTTATCCTGTACATATCATGAAAAGTACATTGTATGATTCTATGCATTAGTGCCCGAATTGGTTCCACACAACGATAACAAGCAACAAATGCATGAAGTATAGCCATGCATTAATATCAGAATTTTGGCCACTCAATGCAGCCACAAATCTTTCTCAAGATGCTGAAGATAGTTGAATACATCAGCTTGGTTGCTTAAGTTGTATACTTAAGAGATTTTTGGTTAATTTCATGTTAGTTCACATAACGCTCCACTTGGTTTTGATTACCAAATACAGAAGGACTTTAACTATGGGTGGCAAATTGACGAGTTGAATTGGCGGTTTAGTGTGAGTTGATGTATTGAACATACTTATGAATTTTGTATCAATTAAAATGGGTTAGGTTCAACACATATTGAGGTAGATGGGTTCAAATCGAGTCGGCTGGGGTTTAAAATGGGTCCAATATTAAATAAAAAAATTAATTCATTTTACGTATCCAAAAAAATTATTTCAAAAAATAATAACAATATTATTAATATAATTTTTGCACCCTATTCAAAGTGTCTATTTTATAATATAATATAATGATCTATTAAATTATATGTTTATTTTATTAATCTTTCTGTAACATGCAGTTGCATTAAAATTTAATCATTTTTACTTATCTAATTGCGAAGCTGGCAGTCACAGAGAAAAATGCATAATTACTACATCATTGTAAGAAGAGTGTTTAGTTGAGGGGGAAACAAAGTCCCATAACTTAATTACACTAAACAAGAAAAACTTTCCAAGAACCAAACACCGCAAGAAAATGAGTACCAATCAAAAAAAATTTCCTCAACTCTAAGGTGTGTTCTTCTTCTTCTAGACAACAAAAATTGTAATTTGAAACATTCTTCATCAGAGTCAACACTTCTGGCCACCTTTAAAAAAATTACGAACATAGAAGAAATTCTTCAGTTTTCATTCCTTTCTGTTCCTTTTTTCCTTAAATTGCATGCCTCCAACTTTTTGCTTATATATTAAATAACACATAAAACTCCACTTGATTTTAATTCCTAATAAATAATTAACATTTTAATGGAAACTTTAATCACATTAATTATGAAAAAAATTAGCGGACATCAATTCTCATCATAAATAGTATTTCGCATAACATTTAACCAAGAAAGTCCACAAACTATGGAAAAAAAATTTAATTTAATTTCAAAAAAAGCCTATTGCCATTACCAGTCGTAACCAAAAAACTATCAAAATATACCTACACCGTACATCCATCAAGATATTTCAACACCACACACTTCACAGTGGGCCCATTACTAAAATATATATATATATATATATATCTCTATAATCATATCCCCTATGTGGTACATTTACGTATTAGCGACGAACACACACAGAAGACGAACAGGGACAACAACATATACCCGCTCTTAGGGCTAGGGGAAGACCCTTTTAGGTAGACCATCCCAAACAAAAGGTCTAACTCCAGAATCTTCGACAGCCCTACTATGATGCATTACCCAATTGATTATTTAATATTTCTCTTATATACACTGCGAATCCGAATATTTTGAAGAGATTCACTTGCATGTTGAAGCCGAGATTCTTTATAGCTTGTGGTATTGGTGTCTGTAGCTTTACATATAATAATATAGTTGGACTTGGAATTCTACAATTAATCTTTAATTTCTAAAAACGTCTAGAATAAAATCTTTGAAAAAATAAAAGTTTTAAGTCAAAATTTCCGCCCGTGGATCCTACAAATCTTATCTACCTTCCCAAAACGCACCTTCACCGAAAGCTGCCTTCCTAAGTCAAAATTTCTCGTATCCAAAAATAAACACGATATGGATGGATGATTCATTAACCATAGTCAAAAATATAGCTGCAGCTGCCAATAATTTTACTCTTGACTCATTCATGAACTTGTCAGGTGTTAAGGGGAAAAAATACATTAATTTAACTAAAAATAATAACATTTTCTGATTAATTTCCCCATGAAAACAACAACTGTAGATTTATTTTCTTTCATTTTTTTTTCTTTTCATATTATAGATTGTTGTATTCAGATTCTAGAATCTTTTATCATAGCATGTCCACTTCATGTGTCTGGTACAGAAGATCATGGTGTTTTTTAAAAAAAAAGATTGATTCGATTCATCATTCACTTATCAGATTCAATTATAATGAAGAATTGAATAAATTATAATATTCGAACGTTGAACACAATTTATCAGAAATATTATATTAGAAAATCTTATTTTTAAAATTTTAGCGTTGGCAGCTAAAAATATACGATGGCACGACTTCGGAAATATGCCTCAGAATCTGAGGTTGAGGGAAACACGACATTCATGACAAAAAGATCAAAATGGATTAATTGTTTTGAAGTTTTATTTTTCCCCCTTTTGAAGGAATTGATAAGACAAGTTCGTACTTTGGATTTTTACCCAAAAATCCGATTAATTTTGAAGGAAAATGTATATTAAAGGTTTTTTACGAGTTTTAATTAGTTATGTTACAAAAATATTTGAAATTGACTCTTATTTCGGCTAGAGAGATGTTCCATGCATCCATTCTCCATATTTGCTGGACAAGGAACTTTACATGAAATTTAAAATATAATTTTTTTAATAAATTTATGAAATCATCTTTAAAAGTAATGGCTAAAAGTTAATTTGGGATGCGACACCACTACCTAAGTAAGCAGATATTCGTGGTAAAAGAATAAAAATTTTACTTCATGTTGTTTCAAAAAGAAATAAGAATATTTTTAAATATTATCTTTGCTTGGTTTCACTAAAATTGTTGACTCTTTTAGATTTAAATAAATTTAAGATTTGAATAATGCATTGGAGCACTGATGCTCCATGTGTACCATGCACCCAAATTTACACGCAGTATTATTATTTATCACTAAAAATAAGTCATTTATAGATATTATTAGGAGGGATGTGCAGATCTAATCTAGTCTCTCTTTCGCTCCGCAAGTATTAGAATTAAATAGTATGCATTCTTCGCAAGAAACAATCTACTTCTTATTTCTTAGAATAAATGATCAATCAAAGCAAAAATTCTTCGCTTTAAAAAAATAAATAAATATGTAACTATGCAAAGATCAAGGATCTAATATGTCCATTTCCTAAGAACATGTAGCTTTCGAGTATCTTTCTCATATTCCATCACTATTTGTTTTCTTGATTTATTAATTCTCATTTTTGCAATTCAAGCCAAAGCAAAGTCATCAGAACTTTGTGATTTAATCAATTTAACCTTTTTGTGTAAAGGTGGGATTATTATTATTATTATTATGTTAGGAAAGACTTGTAGTGATCCTTAGCAACGAATAAAAATTGCTTTAAGTGGTACATACACACATATATGTAAGAGAAAATTATATTTTTGGAATTTAAAGCAAGTTTTGACCAAAATTAGTATGGAATATAAGACGAGCAACTTGCCAAGTGTGGTCCACCATCCTTTAAGCAAAACAAAATAAAAAAGATGGAAATTAAAATGTCGTCATCATCGTTTGTTTATTTTCAAAGATAAAGAGAGGAAAGTGGTCGCTTTAATTTGCAACTTCCTCCCGTATATCACAAAAAAAAAAAGAAGAAGAATAAATTAAAAGATTAATGAAATGGATTCTTATTCATGAATCCCGTCCTCCTCAGTCCTCACGCATTTCTCATAATCGTGGCCGCCACCCCCTTCATCAAGTGCTTTTCTTACTCGGCAAGAGGGAATGGATTACAGCGCCGCACGCACAAAGAAAATTGTGGGGATTGATTGGATGAGGGTTTCATTTCTCAATTTTTAAATTATTTTTTAATGAAACAATCCAATGTATTGTTGTTATTCACACAATTATAGCTTTTAATAAAATTAATAAATTATGATTTAAAAATAATCACTAATTCATGATCTGATGTGTATAGAACTGAAGGTTTATAAAGTTTTTTATTAATTTTTTTAAGATATATTTTAATATTTAATTTAATTCCTTTTCTAAATTAATTAAATACATCGACTAGATATAGAATTTTGAAGTGCGATCCCCATTTTGATATATTTTTTAACTTCAATTAATATCGTTTAATTTGAGCTACATCTTACACATAAAAATTCCAGCATTTAATATGTTTTTCACTGATCTTTTCATAACTACAATATTTTATAGTCTTAATGCAGCCACTTTATTTATGCCTTCTTCTTTTTATTATCTAGAAATTTAATAAATAAATTAAATTGTTACAAAATTGTAATATTATTAAAAATAAGCAAATAGTTTCATATGCTTTATTATATGATAGAAACAGCTAATTGCTATTATAAACTAAAACGAACTGATAATTATTATATTTAACCCTTGAACCTCAAAAGTTTCAGACTCACTTTTATTACCGCATCAAAGCTTTCTCGATCATCAGCCTGACAATTCCCATGAATATAATAATTGCAAAGATTCGCAAGTTGGTGGCTCGGAGAAACGTAGGAAAGCATCTAAATATAGTAAAGTGACAAACAGTAGAGTCATGCCGTGGTAAACTTCTCCCACAAAATACATACACATACACACTAGTTATCTTAACATTCTTCGGATTTCACTAATTTTTCTTTCTTGGTTTTTTTCGTTCATTCTTGTTCCTTTCAGTTCGATCTTGAAAACCCATGTTGGCGGATCAAGAAAACATCAGTTTTAGTTCATTCGATGTTTTTTACTGTTTCCTCATAGTTTTTCTTGTTTTCTCGGCAGTTCCATATAGTTGACCACTGAGAGTGGGAATCCCGAGGGGGACTGGTTCTGGTGGGGACCACAAGCTTGGTGACAAGAATCTTCCCTTACCTATCAACAAACCACACTCGGCTTGTATAGAGTCATATTATGAGTTTTGCTGTGGACGGACAATCACAAGCCACAACTAAGAGAGAGAGAGGGTGTGTGAGAGGGACAGGGCGAGAGAGCTTTGTACTTTTTCTCTGTGGATGGGATTTCGCTTTGCAAGAAAACTTTTTTGTACAAGAACGAGTACTTGAGACCCTACCAAGAAATTATGTTGTTGATATTCCTGCATCTCAGGTAACCACAAGAAGTTTTTGGGGCGTATGAAAATAATATATTTTTGGCAATTTATCAGAGGGAGGAAGAATTAAAACCCTTGTTGGAATATCCAAGAATCTTTGTACATAGCAAGTTGCTCTTTCCCCTTTAAATCCTTTTTGTCTGATTTTTTATTTTGTTTCTGTGATTTCTGTTTATTTGGGGTCGTAAAAATCTTTTGCTGGTCTTGTCTATGCTAAAAGTTTCTTGATTTTTGTTGATTTTCTCAGCAGCCCTTCTTTTTCTCATGGTAAAAAACAAGAATCTTGGTGAGTGGAGTTGTCTTTTGGCCTAAAAGTTAGTTCGTGCCTTGTGTTCTATTGATGTTTGACGGGCCATTATTGTTGCGGGTTTGAATAGTCTGAGCACACTTTTTGTTGGCCCTTTACTTCTGTTCTGAATTAATAAAATATGTGAGTTGTTAAGCCTTTAATCTTTTGGCTATGACTAGATTATGTTATGATTCGCTCCAAGGAGAAACTCAACTTGAAGGAATGTATAAAAATGTGTTCTTTGATGCTCTGGGAACAGTTTAGCAACTGGAGTTCCTTTATTGATTCTCTTGTTCTTTGTTCAATTTGGTTTGTTGATTTTGTAGAAATTAAAAACTTAAAATGATTTGGTTAATTATACAGGTTGGTATTCGAAAGCAAAACTCTTTTGCACTAGAGGTTGACTGTGCTGGAATTAGGATCTGCTGGAAATAGTTGTTGACATTTTGTGTGGAGGCTGCAATTTTTGTGAAGATTTGCAATGGATGAAGGTGTTCTTCCTCTCAGTACAATTCTGGGCACTCCATCTGAAACCTTTATGGATTTGGATTACATGGATGAGCTGTTGTTGGAAGGATGTTGGTTAGAGGCAAATGGATCTGAGTTCTCACATTTTGATTCTTCCACCCCCATTTCTCCTTTTGAACCTTCCTTTGCGTGGCCTACTTTTGAAGCCGCCGGTAATGGTGAATCTGGTGAGAGCCCATCCAAGGACGGTCAAGAAGAGAGGCAAATATCATCTTTCGCTGAGAATCTATCCATCAGTCAATCTCTAGGACCACAACATTATTGGAAATCTCAATCGCATGTTGAGAATACTTGTAATGCTGTAGGTTCTACTCAATCTGAGAATTATTTGCTCGGAGGTTCTGAACCGAGCAGGAGGTGGTGGATTCCACCAAGAGCTTCAACACCAGTGATTGAACGATTGATTCGGGCACTCAGTTACATAAAAGATTGCTCAATAGACAAAGATATACTCATTCAAGTATGGGTTCCCGTTACCAGAGGGGGCAAGCGTGTGCTAACTACCAGTAATCAACCATTTGCACTAGACCATAACTGCTCAAGGCTTGTGCAGTACAGAGAAATCTCTGTGAATTACCACTTTCCTGCCGAGGAGGATTCTAAAGAGGCTGTGGGATTGCCCGGCAGGGTGTTCAGGAACAAGGTTCCTGAGTGGACACCCGATGTTCGATTCTTTACGAGGGATGAGTACCCAAGAGTTGGTCATGCCCATCAATATGATGTTCGAGGTACCCTTGCTGTTCCAATTCTTGAACAAGGCGGCTGCAGTTGTTTGGGTGTTATCGAAGTTGTCTTGACCACACAGAAGATCCAGTATCGCCCGGAACTTGAAAGTGTCTGCAAAGCTCTTGAGGTTTGAATTGTTTTTTCTAGATCTTGCAATACTCCTTCCTTCTATCAAGTTTATGCGTGGCTTCCCTTCTTCTAGCTTTAAATGCCTTAGTTATAGCAACTGCTTATAAACTGTGACAAAATGTTGTCTCTTAGTGCCTAATAAATATTTGGTGCGTAGAAATCTCCTTAGTGCCAAATGAATAAAGTTTATAACTTTACACTGAAAATTAGATGCTTTATATTTATTGTTATAATGTGTGAACCTAGATATGCCTAGAAATGAGAAACTTCATCCGCCAGTACCATGAATGTCCAGCTTATGGATATCTTCTGACTAAATTGATCCTGAATCACCATGTAATTTTGTGGAAAAATATTGAAAGTCTTTGTTTGCCTGCTTCAACTCTACAGGTTTTAACCCATTGTTCCAAACTGTAATCTATGGTTAACTCATTCAAGTGACTAAAGAAGATAATCTACTCTTAAGGCCTATTTTTCCTTAGATTGGTGAAAGGAAGCGTCTCTGTTATTCATCTTGCTGCTCTTTTGGTCAGAGCAGTCTTTGGAATATCCTTCAGGATTTCATTGTGACAGTACACTTAAAGTAGATGCCCATATCTAGATATGTAGGGAAAGAGGATTTACTTCTGTGCTGTCGTTTGTGGATTATCAAGTAATGTAAATAACACTTCTTTACCAACCATGCCACTGGTATACGAATTTGGAGGTGGTAGTGGAAGGTTGTTCTTTATTCCAAGTTTCACTAGTTAGATCTGTTACATCAACTTTCTTCATTTTATTGATTCAAATACTTGTGTTGTATTCTCTTGGCACCATCCTACAAGTACTGCTGGAAGTTCCCTGTTCCAGGCTTACCCCAAATATACTTCCGAGTCCTTCAATATGCTGCATCTTAAAATATTTGGCCTTCACGTGGAAGTATGGCAGATATTGTGCTGCTACAATTTGAACTTATTTTGACCAATATTTTCAAGTATTGAGGAAACAAAGTATCTTGTGTTTGAATGTCTAATATTAGAACACTTGCTTGTTTATAGGCTGTTGAGCTCAGGAGTTCTGAAGTTTCAAACACTCTGACCGTTAAGGTAATTGGATAGTACTATGCTGTCTGTCCATGAAGCTGCTGATTGAATCAGGTCAAATTCATTTCTGATACTACTTTTTGTTCTTTTGCAGACATGTGATTTGTCTTACCAAGTTGCATTACCAGAAATTCTAGAAGTTTTGAGATCTGCGTGTGCAACACATGGATTGCCATTGGCTCAGACTTGGGTCTCATGCACCTTACAAGGCAAAGGAGGGTGTCTACATTTTGATGAGAACTTAAAAAACTGTGTTTCCCCTGTGGATTCTGTTTGCTACATTGGTGATTCCCATATTCGGGGGTTTCAAGAAGCTTGCTCCGAGTATCACTTGCTAAAAGGTCAAGGTGTCGTGGGGAGAGCTTTTAGAACTAACCAACCTTGCTTCTCACCTGATGTGGCTGCTTGTAGCAAGACAAAATACCCACTTTCTCACCATGCGAGGATGTTTGGACTAAAAGCTGCTGTTGCTATACGTCTACGGAGTATTTCTACTGGTTCAGCTGACTTTGTCTTGGAGTTTTTTCTGCCTGTGAACTGTAAGGATCCGGAAGCACAAAAGAAAATGCTCACTTCTTTGTCTACGATTATACGAAACGTTTGTCAGACTTTACGAGTTGTCACAGACAAAGAGTTGCAGGAAGAATCTGCTTTACCAGATAATGAGGCAAATTTTTCAGCAATGAGTTTTAGCAAAGAAAATCCAAAAGTAGATCATATGCAATTCTTGAGGCCTTATTCCAGCCAAGAAAACCATCAGGAAAGTGGCAGTGCAGTTTCATCGTCCCAGAATGGAAAATCAAGAGAAAAATTAGCCGAATCCTTGAAAGTTAGATTAGGTCAACCTGATTTTAATTCAAGAAAAGGCATCACATTTGCCACAAACACTTCTACGTCTGGTGATGGCAGCTCAATTTACGCAACCAAAACTGGAGAGAAAAAACGCATCAAAGCAGAGAAAACTATTACTTTGCAGGTTCTTCGGCAACACTTTGCTGGAAGCCTGAAAGATGCTGCAAGGAACCTTGGTGGTGAGCAATAACTTTTTCCCCTTAAATATGGTGAAAATGGCTCTGTTTCCATAGATCATAATTTTGAAAATTAGTCTCCCAACATTGTTTCATTGGATAAATTCTTGAATGACCTCAAGATCTTGTCTCTTCAAGTACATTATTTAATGATACTCTCAGTATCTTCCATTTTGCTTATTTCTCTGTAAACTATTTCAAAATTCAGGACACATCTCTGTGATTTCTGATGATTTTTCCTTAATTGCATGTCATCGCATTTCAGTTTGCCCCACCACTTTGAAGAGGATATGCAGGCAGCACGGAATACAGCGCTGGCCTTCTCGAAAGATCAAAAAGGTCGGTCACTCCCTACAAAAGATCCAACGTGTGATTGACTCTGTCCAGGGTGCCTCTGGCATTCTGCAGATTGATTCTTTCTACTCAAACTTTCCTGAACTGGCATCCCCAAACGCATCAAGAACAACTCAGTTTTCAAATTCCAAATCAACTGAAAATCTAAAGCCTGTAGAAGGACAGCCCGAGAGCACTGTTTTGAGACCCCCAGCAGCTCCATCTGAGTCACCTTCCTCTTCCTGTAGTCAGAGTTCCAGCTCGAGCCAATGTTGTTCTAGCGGGGCACAGCCAAATTCTTATTCAATGAGCATTGCAGGTTATGAAGATCCCATGGTTGTTAAGGAAGAACCTGTTAATGGCATGCTCAAACGCACTAGAAGTGATGCAAATCTGCATTTATCAAGTGACGGACCAAAGCCAATCCTTCCAAGGTCCCAGAGCCACGTGTCTTTTTGTTGGCCCGATAAACCAGAGAATCTCCCACCGGCAGCAGAAGGCGGCGGCCAAAAATCTCTAGAGAGAGATGGTCCAAGAATAAAGGTCACTTACGGGGAAGACACGATAAGGTTCCGCATGCAAAGTAATTGGGGATACAAAGATTTATTGCAGGAAATCTCCCGGCGATTTGGGGTGGATAATGCCAGCGGCTTTCATCTCAAATATTTGGACGATGATGCCGAATGGGTATTATTAACATGCGATGCCGATCTGGAGGAGTGCATTGATATAGGTCGCTCGTCAAGGAGCCAAACAATCAGGCTCACTTTTCTTCGTGATTCCAATGCTCAATTTGGTAGGTCTTTCAGAATCAGAGGTCCTTTATCATTATAGTGGTTAGAATTTCAGAACAATTCCTGTTGTTCTTATGAATAATGGCGCATTTCCATGACGAATCTGGGTACCTGTGGTCAAGCAGAAACCAAGAACTTGATTTGTACCTGGGCCCAGGAAGAAGTTGAGTGCAGAAGATCAAACAAACTCTTGTAGTCCCAGGAGCTGTATACTGAAAATTGAATCGATGTTGCCATTTGCAGATGTGCGCATTAAACGTAGCAAACTAGCTAGGCTTCTTTTGTTGTAGCTTGTTATGTAAATTGTACCTTTGGCAATTTGTAAAGTTTTATTCATCTTAAGCAATCTGATCATTTTGTTGTGGTCGTTCGGAACTACATTGCTCCCTGAGTCTGTGGGTGTGTTTGTTTTCCTTTGTTTTTCTTTTCTTTGCTTTTTCAAAATTTGGGGTTGGAAAGGAAATTTAGCAGCAAACATTAGCTTTCGTATCCGGGCTGTGTCGTGCCAACAGCCTCACAGGGTACGGCGAAATATAAGTATTGTAATTATGAAGTACAAGTAAACTATTGATAATTATGAATTTAGTTGGTTAAATACGATTGTAATTATAATAATTGTCGATGTTTAACGACATTCTTTTCGTACCCATCGCAGATGTTTACATCATTTGCTTTCCATGTCCCAAATTTTTTGCCCTAACTTTTAGAGAGATCCTGTATTAATTCTTATGTATATGAAATACCAGAACTTTTGTTTTTATTGAATATGACTAGCTAGAATATCTCTTCCAAAAAATAAATAATAATAATAATAATAAAAGGAAAATTATGACTAGAGTAACTGAGTTGGAGTGTGGGACAATGTGACCGGGAGAAATAAGTTGCTGATTAAATAGGACAAGTCAAATGGTTCTTTATCTTATTTCGTAATTTATGTTTCTAGAATTTAACTTGATTATTTGAAAACTAATTTAGTCTCTAAGTGAGTTGATGCTATCTAATTTTGTATTATAGAAGTGGCATTCTTTATTTTAGGGTGAAGAGTAACTGAGTAATTCATCTATATAAATAAGTGTTTTTAAATTGTTTATCAGCTTATGACACACTCCTTATTTTGTAATATTTATGAGACACTTGAATTATGGTTGGTGTAATACAGAAGTTTAGTGATGTATGTTCTTTGAAAAATCTTAAGAGTTGTTGTGCATGAATTCCTTGTCACGGGTGATGGATGTTAAACTGAAAGTTGTACTTTACTACTAGTAAATTTCTCCTATATTGAAAGAAAGAAAAGTTTAATGCATGCAGACATATTTTGTCAACTTACTTAAATTTGTGTGTTTTTCATTTTGTTTAGTTGTCGGATACTATTTATTATTGTTAAATTTATTAATATAATTCGTGGATTTTGGATAAGTGAAATTCAAACTAATCCATGTGCTATGTGCCAACAAGTGGAATCAATCTTTTTTATTGGAGTTATAAGTAGAGATTTTAATTTTGGTGCAAACATTATATTGATAGCAAAACACTATATGATACACCAATTCGACGGCAAATGAAATTTAACTTTTTGGAAAAGAAAGATGAAGGATCTTCTAATTTAATAAGGTTCATTAGTAAAAAAAAAAATATCATTAGATATAAAAAGATTCATAGTAGAAAAATATACAATTGCATTGCATCAATAGAATTTGACTTTGTGTTGCACATAATATCATCGATAAACATGATGGTTTAGAAAATTCTACGTTAAGGTTGTGCATAAAGTTGGTAAAGCTATATATTGAGAAGATTTAGTTTATGAAGTTGCTTTTGAAATGACAATTATATATAGGCAAAAAATGCGCAAGGCTCGCATCACATGAATCAGTCTAGTAAGTTGGTGGATCAACTTTGAAAAGTTGATGTGCAAATTGAAGAAGAAAAGAAAATCTTTTAAGTTCTTAATCTCAATTTCATGTGATAGTTTAGCGACAATGCTATCATACAGAAATGGTGTGCCAAACTTTTGAGCATGTGAAAATG
>JACGDI010005404.1:785434-796734 GCA_014898725.1 Jacaranda copaia | reverse complement strand
ATGTTGTGAACATCATGAGAGAGGCCGCGCTATTGTCCTTGAGAGAAAGGGATGGTGACAATTTGGCGATGATGTATAACAGAGGTATTCTCACAATCTTTATTAGTATGCATATGTCTTATTAAGATAATTGAATTTTAGCCATTAGATGCATGATGCATACCTGCTCTAGGTAGGATTATTTTGATTCATTTCAAATGAAGAGAGCAAGTACTTTATCCTTTAAGTGATGGTTCCACTAATAGATCATAAGTATTAGAGTAATGAAAATAAAAATGTTTGAGGGAGTGGTACGTACTTCAACTGATGTGCCATATGCCTCAAAGACGTGAAAAATCTAATTCCGTCAAGTTAATTGGATTTCAAGAACTCATATATTGAAATTAGAAGTGGAATCCTAGTAGTTACACATAATGGAAGGAATTGATGAAAAGAGATAAAGCATGACAATTTATATTATTTGGTTATGTAAAAGGATGATTGAAAGTGAAATGTGTCATAAAGTTTTTAAGGAGCAGACAAGTATAAAAGAAATCTTGTTGAGAGAGGATAGGTCAATATTCTTCAACTACCGATGTTGATTGGGTTTCACATGTGCATTGACTAATGTGAATAGTTGGTATTAGAACATTACTAATTTAGCACGTGTAGGAATATATTTGAATATTGATGGACACTGACATTTCAACTTGTGTTGGAGTCATGAACAATCTGTCATTAAAAGACCTCACCAAAATAGAGATTGCTGATTTAGCTTAGTTATTCAAAAATAAAATTGATTAGAATTTTGAGTTTCCAAAACCTTGATTTTAAACTCCTCATGCAACATGTATTGTATACAAACAAATTACTTATATAAATAGAAGTGTTTTTTAATTACTTAGGAGATAATAACTAATCCATGATACTTTCAAAGTACAAACGTCAGCATATAATATCTTAACTGATCCAACAACTAAGAAATTAATAAACTTAATTTTAACAATAGTAAATACCTATATACATTCATATATTTCTAGACAAACACAAAAATGGGGCACTTGCAGTTTATGAAGATCATTTATGATGAGGCCCATAGAAAATTTGCATTTCTTTTCCCAATAAATCCAACACTAATTCATTAGCACTCAAAACTTTTCTTTCTTTAGCCGTCTCAAAGGAACAATGTAAATCTACTTTACATTAGGATACTGTCACAGTTAGCTCTCTAGCTATTTGTACATTATAACAATTTCCTCATCCTTGAAAGCCAACAAGGAAAGAAATAATACTAATCAGTGAAAACCATATATCTTTCCCACAAAAAAGCACCAATTGCTTAATGCTGGACAATGGGTTAAAACTGTGAGGATGTGGATGGCCGATGGTCTTGCTTCTCTATAAGCACGGCTCTTGATGGCGGCCCAAACATGCTTAACAACACCTGAAGAACCATAAGTCAGACGAAAGACACAAAAACATGACTCGATTAATGTCTTAAAGAGACGATGATGTAGAAATTTTACGGGCAAGAAGACCATTCCGTGCAAGAAACCAAGAAGCACCAAAGCAAGGTACATTTTGAAATAGTAAACCTGCGGAGAATAGAGTGAAGTTAGTAGTAGTTAGAACTAGAAATTAGTGATGTCTGTCAAATATGACGTGAGTAATTTATGAGTCTGATGGTGGACAGTTCTTCCAGTGGATGGGCATGGATCCAATTTGAATGGTCAACTTTTGAGAGTATGATGGTAGAGAGTTATTGTTTGACTGACGTCAGAATAGAAAGTTAAGTATCCAAGTGGGTAGGTGGATAAATTGGAAGGAAAAATGTGGATTTTTCTCTATAGGTTACATTTAGATCAAATAAATATGATTTGTTTCCCCTCAAATGAGTGATAGCATGGGTGCTTTATTGTTTTTTACTGAGGTATTTCAGTACTATTTATCATTTAAGGGTTGAGATTTTGGATCAAAGAGTGTTGAGTTGGGTTACACTCCGTTCCACAGAAAAAGACACAGATCTAGTGAAGTTTTCGATAATTTTGGCTATTTTTAAAGTTATCTTAGTCCCTTTTTGTCCTAAGCTACAATAATTAGAACCGCAGTTGCTTCCCTTTTTTAGGCATGAGCAAGATCACATACCACAAAAACTTGAGTCCTCGAAAAGCAAAGAACAAGCACTCCAACAAGCTTTGTAAGTGTGATTCCACTGCATCAGCGAGAGAAAGCAGAAACAATTCAATTATTGAGTTGAACTGTTTTAGCAGAAACTTTGTTTTGTCCTAAAATATGTGTCCTAAGGTAAACAAGTCAGGCCAAGATGGTTTCCATGCATGAATGGAGAGCATAAAAGGAGAGAAAACATTCAAATATGCAAAAGCTTCTTTAATAGAACAGACAGAACTGAAACCTGAACACAGAAGCCCCCATTGTTGTCAGAGCTTCCTGCATGCGTTGATTCCGATCTCCACTAGTCACCTTGATAACAATGTAAAAATTTTGTATAACTGTCAGATTCAAAAAGAATAGTAAATTAAGTCAAAAATACTTAGTTTGATATGAGTAATTGGGAGAATTTATGACAAGAATTCCAAATTATTAAAATTTCCATTTTCCATCCGAGTATGTGCCGATGCGCTCTCCACAACAGAAAAAACAATAGGATATATATGGAGTAA
Organism: Jacaranda copaia; assembly: GCA_014898725.1. NCBI lineage: Eukaryota > Viridiplantae > Streptophyta > Magnoliopsida > Lamiales > Bignoniaceae > Jacaranda > Jacaranda copaia. The sequence continues at coordinate 794,074 of JACGDI010005404.1, read as the reverse complement.
TAAGATAAGAAGGAAAAGCTATGTTGAAGGAAATATTTAGAGTAGAATCTGACCAAGAAAGCATGTGTTATATGCACACAGAATTCCACAGCAATACCCACTGCCATAACAAGGTTCACAACTGATACGGCATTCAGTTGTATATTCAGGATTGCCATTACACCCTGAAAAAGTGTCATTTCATAAATTGAGAAGCAGTTAGAACATTAAAAATCCTTTATAAAGGGTACACGAGAATCTCAAACGATAGACAGGCAAGAAAAGTACCATAAGATCCACAATGATCATCGCCAAAACAAGTAGAATTATTGCCGACGTCCACCAACTAAACATGGAAAGAAATGAAGATACAAACGGAACTAATTAAATGCAATAGTTTCAAGAATGAACAAGATACAAGCAAGAGCAAACTACTGACCTGCATGTAATAACAAAGCAAACAATAAAAACTGCACCTGTCAGATTATGAAAACTCACTTAGTATATGCAAGAATGGATATTATCTTTGCTTATTTAGAGATTATGTTTTGTTTCTTCTTAATTTTCCTTCCTACACAGTTAGAAATGCATTGGAAGCTTTCAGGAAGAGAATCTTTAAAAAAAAAAGGAAAAAAAGAAAATTGGTTATAGCCAACAATGTATGGGAATTGACCAGATGAAAATTCAGTGCACAAGCCATATTAAGTGAAATAGCAGAAGTAGTTACCAACAGCTATAGCAAGATTGGTCAGTGCTGTCTCCCATATAGTAAGGTATTGCTCAAAGAACATGTAAAATACAGCATACGGAAAGATGTCGATCTGCAAATAAAGTGTCAGGATTTCTCTCATATACGCACACAAAGATTGCAGAATTATGTGGAACGGGAAAATAATATTGGAACCAAAAATCACGTTATCAAATTTAGCTTGAGAAGAAATTCTAGAGCTATACATGTACCAGATGTCCAACTCAGCTCTAACAATTACCTTCAGAGATTCAGACATTCTTGAACTAAAATCTCGAGCAGCCTTCATTGAATTGACATAATCAGCCTGAAAGAAACATCAAGGTTATTGTGACTCAGACTACTTAAAATATGTGAACAATAAAACAGAACAGATAGATTATTAGTATAATAATTTTTCAGCAATACCTTACCTGTTTATTAAGGGGTGTGTGATACGTACGAAATGCTGATGCTTGAATGATTCCATCCTCACAGCCTGATAACACAAGAAAAAATAGCAAGCTCAAACAACATGCCAAAAAAAATAAAAATAAAATGAAAAAGAAAAACTATGCTTTCAAAGATGGCTTTCTGAAGTTTGATACATGATTATGTGTATCTTTTACCTTTGAGATCAACACTGCTTGTATAAGCTCCATTTCCACCTTTTGCACAATCAGCTGAAGGTAAAGCACTAAGGAACCATGGGAGTGTGTCCCTGAATTGGGCCGTTGATGGACGATCATTTTTTAAATCAGAGTGGCGAAAACACTGAAGAATTCCAATATTAGTCACTAATTCCACCATATCTAAATCATAACTGTTGATCAATGATTTTTAACCCTCATCCACCATCCACCCACCCCAAGAAATAAAAAAGGGAAAAAGTTGAGGGGGCAAAGATAGATCAAACAACTTTTGTTCCCAACCATACATCATGCAAATTCGAGTAAAATTTCTCAGATTGGTCGCACAGAAGAAGTATAGTATGTACCCAAAACTGCCTGAATGGGGGAAAGAAAGAGTTAAATTACCGTGGTACAATCTTTGCAGACTGAGCTTAGGCCACAAGAACCATCACTTGCCGAACAACAAGGAGGCTGAAAGAAGTTTTCTATCAGGTTGCAATCTCAAAAATTGTGGGGATAATGATGATATAACATGGAAAATTAACCTGTCTCATCTTCCCCAACTACGCATGCTTAGAAAAAATTAGTAAGAAGGTTAATACCATCTTTATTTTCTTTCCAAACGAACCCCCATCACTCGGGATTCTCTTTATGGTCTCTAGCAATAAGATATGATAATCTCCATTTTTAGAACTGTTTATCCTTCAGAAAACTAGCAAGGGATTTTCCTCTTTTAGTAGTTGAGTTACTACAAGTCTTTAAAAAGCCAATGTAATGGGGTATTCTATTAATGAAAGAAAAAGTATTATCAGCACAAAAACGCTTCAGAAAAGCAAGCATATGGAAACCTGATCGTCGGGGGGACAAAAACTCCCATTCGCGAATTTCCTGCAGCAGCCAAAGGCTTCAGGAGAGAGCCAAACAAGAAAATCGTCAAGCCAAGAAGCTGCAGGTTTAGCTATATAACTCAACTCTGGTACCAAAGATGCTCTTGCAATCTGCAGAATTAGGAAGGTTCAAGTTAGAAATAGCAATTAATTACAAGAGCAAAATGTGAGCTAAGAAGACATATTTCAATGATTAACATGATGAGGTCGATGGGAAAAGATATTTCCAACAGAGAAGAGTCTAACCATACCATGCAAAAAACAAAACAACCTAACAAGTTATTGAAATCTCACTTTACAAAACTCAGATAATTATATATAGTAAACACAGTTGGTTAAGAAAAGGCAAATGCTGAAACATAGAGATAATGCATTTCTAGTAACCATTGATTGCAACTAAGAATGATACTTGCATTAAGAACCTAAAGTTTAAGGCATTTACTGATGAAAGATAAACAACACATCCTTGGGGATCAAGTTTTGACTGAAGAAGAAAATACCAAAGAAGTTATAAGCCAACTAGGTTGTCACATACCATGCTCTCAAGTTCAAGATTTCTAATCAACAACAAAAGAAAGAGAGCCAGAAAAGATCCAATTAAAGTTATCTGCATAGGTAAGATTAAAAACTTTTGTGTTCTGAGGACAATGATTTTACCTCATTTAAAAGAGAGTTAGAATCACACTGGCTGATGGAACACAGCTGATGTGTATGTCTTGATTCTGAACTGAGAATCAAAAAACACGAACCAGATGAGAACATTAGTACTATAAGTGCATGCTATAAACAGGGACTTCCATTTTACAATAGAAAGGAAAAAAGAGTTCCATAAACAATAGCCATGTCTACACATCTTATATTGCTCCAATGGATAAAAACTCTAAATTATCTTCACTTCCCTACAGATGTAGTAATTTCTCACCCAGCAGGCATTACCTCTTCATCATTTGGAGAAAAAATTTAAATGCACCATAAAAACAATAAACCATTTTTCTTTGTTTTCCTTTTTTTTTTCAAATTGGGCCTGAGAGGTTTGAGATAGATGGATATGTCCATGGATACATGATATGAATGATTACTAACATTCATTTGTTTATAATACAAATTCCTTAAGAGATAAAAAGAATAAAGAGTCACAAAAATAACCATCAATTTGGGGATACATAGAGACTCAGTATAACAGAAACCTGAAATTGTAGTTTTTCACCACAAAATAGAGAGGTGGTCCTATTCGGAGATATTCTGACACATTGTTAAAGTAACCCTGCAGGAAAAGAAAATAAATACGAAAGCATCAAGTTTCAGAAAGTTGAACAAGTTATCTATGTAATTGTATAACAGAAGTAATCAGCCTCTAAGACCTGAAGATACGAGTCCTGAGGAAGAACAATTTGCTGTTCTAAACCAGGTTCGATTCTTGTACATAATGCCTTCAATGATCAACAGGGAAAATCATCTTTTCGATCAAAAAGGAACGACTTCCAAATTGTAAAAAGCCTAATATTACAATGTTGAGAGAAACTTCAGGAGCAACTTACTATGCTTGCCAATGCAATAGCTACAAAAACTGAGATAACCACTACTTTTACACCCCAAAGATTCAATATGGGAGCATGAATTTCCTAGACAAAAAAAAAGTAAATGATTATTATTTCAGAAAAGGAACTGAACAGATTGAAATTATGGAAAATCAAAACCAGCAATGCAAATTTGAGCTATTAGCCAAGTCTCTGATGCCAATAATCAGATTCACACAAGAGTTCACCACTCACAAGCAGCCAGGTCAGGAAGCAGTTTGATTCTTACAAAATTAGAAGTGCCTGAAAGTCCAAGTCGCATATATAAAAAAGACAAGATTTTGTATACCCTTTCTGTCTTACTATTTCCTGTACATTAACTGAAAGAGTATAAATTTTAAATTGGTACCTATCTTACTGATGATTTTATTACCCTAACAAAAACATCGCGCCATGTTTGGTTCATGGATAAACAAGTGCCTCAAGGTACTTATTTTTACTCTCTAGTAAGGCGCTGACTAACTTAACAACCATTTCCGTAAAGCTAATCAGCATTATATGAAGAATCATTACAGCCTTGCTATGCAAGCCAATTTACTTTTATTTCATTCACCAGACAAATATTTTAGTCTTTATGAGGATACACATTAACTTAGGCACAATGAACAATCAAGCTATCTCTTACCTTCATATATCGAGCCAGCAATCCAGGTTTCTGATGATGACTACCTACATTTTCATCAATAGTCATAGTTTGAGCTTTGAATTAATGCAAAGAAACTCAACGAGGGATCAAAAGATTTTGTTTTAAGGGAAAGCAAAAAAGCTTATGGGAACAAGAGTACCTTTGGCTAGGTCAGAATTTGAACTCAATAATTTAATGCAAGGAAAACAATCTATCCTCTTATCCTCAGCTCTCAAAAAGTCAAAAACAATCAAGGCAACAAAAGCAGTAACTTGCAGAAGGAAATCCAAGAGAACAGCCAGTGCTGCAAACCAAGTGCATATAATAATTAAGCAAGAAGCCCAGAGTATGTACTGACTTAACTGATAGTATTCGATTACATCTTCCATATGATTATTGAGGAAAAATAACTAGCATTTGAACGAAAATTTCTAACCTGCAAACATGGAAAATACACGACAAGCCGGCATTGGAATAAAACTTCCAACTGCAAATGCCAGTACCTCAGAGAGACTAGCCAGTGTTATAGATGGTCCAACTTCTACAAGTGCATTACTAATTCGTCCCTCTATAGGCAATTCTAACTGTTGACGTTTAACTGCATGAACCAATATGCACATGTTGTCCACCCCAACCTGATAAGACATGAAAGAATAAATAATTTAGTAAAAGTATAGTAAAGAAACTAAATTTTCAAACAGTACTGACACAGTCAATAAACAGTAAAGCTATGAATTTGCCGAACCAAGCTGCTTCATGGTCTCAGGTTGAGCATAGTTTCTCTGAAGAGTTTTAAGTATTTATTAATCGTGGCTTGCTCATCATTCAAAGTGAAGTTGGACAAGAATTAGTTGAGCTCTTTAAAGCAAAAAGATCAAATACCTTGAATGTTAGTGAGCGTTTGGACAATTCATTACTTGAGAAGATGAATGCACCAACCATTTTATGGTAACGAGAATGAGTAAATGTTCAAGCTCAACTCATTCATTTGACAAGCCAAGCTTGGGAGGATCTCCCCACAAAACATGCCTACCCAAGCTTGAGCTGCAAGCTGTTGAGTTCAATTTTTCATAATAAATCCTGGAAAAGAATGTTATCCAATAAAAAGAGGCTAATATTCTCAGGTCATAGAAGCTGTTTTGTCTAATCAAGAAATATGAGTAACATCTTTAAGACCTTGCTGTCACAGATTGAAGACAAGGAAAAGCGTCCCTGTTTGTCAGGAGTAAGGCTATTGCCATGTAACCCTCTTGAAACAAAGCAAGAGCATGAAACTCATCCACTATATATGCCATGACTCTAATGTATCACAAAATAGTGAAATCAATAAATGCAACACAAAATGCCCCATGATAAAAATTTGGCCCTTCTCTTAAACCCACCATTTCTGACGATCATACTTCTGAACAAACAAAACTTTCTGGATAAAAGGACAAACACAAAAATCTGTCAAGATATGCAAGGATGCATAAGAATGGAACTTACGGCTAAAACAAGAAAAGGAATAACTTCCATTATTATAAGCGTTGATTTTACTCCAACTGCACTGAAAAATCCAACTGATCCAAGTACTGAAAGCACGACAAGCATAACTCCTGAAAGGCCAAGCAATACCTGCAACAGCAATTACGCAACCAAAAATGAAAAAAATTAGGAACTGTCAAGTTGATAATACATGGGATCAAAATGACATCATGAATAACAATATTATCTATAAAACAAGAAGAAGTATGTCGGTATAAAAATACAATCAGATGAAAGCTTTCCACTGCCCTGAGGATGAAATGTATTCCTTCTTCAAAGATCATATAAGAATAATGCAAGTTAGTGTATTTGTTTATTTTCAAAATACATCTCAGATATGTCCTCCAAAAGAAATATGAACTCATCCTAAAAAGATTATCTAAGAAGTGCTCTTCAAAATCTGTAGAGGAGCCTGCAAAATGTACCACTCTTCTTTATCTAATACCAAAAACCACAGGAAAATAAAATTTCAATCTTTCGTAGGCCTTGAAGATTCACAAGTGTACAACCACATTGATGAAAGTCAGATTTGTTGTCTTCGGTTTCACCAGAGAGATTTCTGATACATATACGGAAAGCATATAAATAAAAGATTAAACTTGAAGATAGCTAGAGGTAAAAAAACGTTGGAATGAAATCACTCATTTTATAAAATTGGATATGAGAGAACAAGTATACCAGCTAAAGTCAAAAATACATTTGGAAAAACATCAGAAGATTTTATACACGGGCACACTAGTTCCACAAAATCATACCTTAGAGGAGATATAGCACGACGAGAAACAAGGAGTCTCGCCAAGAGCCAAAGATATGTAAGCAAACATTACAAGATAGCTTATCTGAAACATGAAACAATATGCAAGAAGAATGTGAACAATCTCTGAAATTGAAAACAAGCCTGGATTTAAGATTGGGTTGAAAAATACTTAACATAATTGGAGGCAGAGTTTCATTCCAAAAAGAAGGACTGTTTTTCCACCTCTTTCAACTGAATGTGCAAGTGTGCAGGGAGGTGAGAGAGAGAGAGAGATTCATTACTATACCAAGATAGTAATAGCATCTGCAGTACTTTCTCTTTTTAATTCTTCCTCAACAGAGCTTTCTGATGAAAATGCAAGTGTTAAATTCTTGGACTGCACCATTGGTAAGAGTTCCTCCTGATTAAGGAAACACATCAGGATCCTAGGTACTGGCATGCGACAGCATGAGTTAAAGAGAGTTGTCATATCCACCACATGAATAGCTCATATGGGCAGACCAATCCCTGAATCCTTGTATGTAGCTAAACAGAGAGGCCTTATGTGAGATGAATGCAGAAGGAGAAAGCATGAATGTAGATAGGTAACACATTTACAAAAGGATCAACACATAAGGATAGGATTTGAAATTCTTCTAGTAGCTAAAGAAAACAGGGAGCCACATTTATGATGTCTTCTATAAAACTCAATCATTTAATATAGTAACAACTCACTGTGGATAGATCAGAAATCATATTCAACTTTATCTTATGTTCAACTTGTCTCTATAATTGAACGAATAAAATACACATGACAATATTCAGTGTTAAGTGATGCTAAGTACACCTCCTAGACGACTGAAGTTCCCGTCATCTGCTGAATCTACTAGCAAGTCCAATTCTTCTGTAAAACTACTTCAGACGAATAATAGAAGAATCAAAGAAACACCAACTTCCTACCTTCTTCCATCCCTTCACTTTTAAACACTAAACCACTATGACACTCTATGAGGAAATTTTTGTTGTCAATATATTAATCTAGGGCAGAGTCTGCACTTTATAGAATCTGTAGCTTCTAAATGTGTAGCCCTTCATCTATTTTGTGAAGACTATTCCTAGTGTATTTGGCTGACTTTGTTCTGCTTTGACTGGTAAACTGAGTTCACTGATTTTCTACAAAAAGCAGTTGAAATGAATAAATGCAACTGAAGAAAAAGAGCATATCAAAGGTTTCCAACAGGAGAGCTAAAATATTGAACATGAGAACAGCTATGAACCTTTGCCAGCTGAATGAAAGCTTTCTCCCATGCCACTGCCATCTTTGTATCAGTTCCTTCCTTATCAATTGCATTGTTCACAGGATACGTCACAACGAATGCAGAAGCCTGCTTCAAATAAAGGTTATGCCTTGCATTTACTTCAGATTTGCAAAATCAGCAAGTCAAAGTGGAGAATATTGCCTCAGAATAGTTATTTCCAGAGAAACCTCCTAGAGCGGTGCTTGGATCAAGTGGAGCTTTAAATGCACTCATGCATGTGTCTGCTGAGGTATAATGCTAAAAGATGCATCCATATCAGAATTGAGTATCCTTAACTCAGGCTGCAGACAGAAAAGATAAGCTAGTTCATGTTGTTTTATAAAGATGGATATCTATGAAGTTACCTGAAAGCAGTATTTTACATGTTCAAGACCCCCAAAGCCATCATAATTTCCAGAGTCCATCTTGAAATACTGCAACCAACGAGAGCTCATTAGTTATGGCCTGAAATATAATATCTCATGGACCCAACTACAAGTTTTTGGTTCTATACAGTAGCTGAATCATCAAAACAAGATACAAGTTCCAAAGCTATATGATCACTAGTGAAACAGCACAAGCAAATTGAACCTCTTGCAGATCATGAGATGGAAATAACCAGTTGACACATAAGGAGAGGTTTTTTTTTGTTTTT
>JACGDI010005404.1:762292-777331 GCA_014898725.1 Jacaranda copaia | reverse complement strand
TTAAGTAAAATTATTTGATTATTACTAAGTAATTTATTTACTAAATAATGTATTCATTAAATAATAATTTAAAGTAATTAAATAATCTATTTAATTAAGTAATTTAAATAACTTATTATTTATATATTAATTATATTTCATATTTTATGTATAATTAAATATTACATTTATTTATTTTTTTAATAAATAATTTATGATATAATTTAATACAATATAATATTATTTATTTTTTTTAATTTGATGAATCGTTATTAAGTTTTATATATAAATTATTAAAAACTTATTTATTTAAATAAATAACTAAATTTTATTTATACATAAATCGCAAGTAATGAATAGTTAAATAATTATATTTTAATTATTAAATAGTAATTAGTTTGTAAATAATATAGTAATTAATTTTTTATAAGTTAATTTTAATAATTATGATATAAGCTATTTTTTATTATTAAGATATAATTATGATTTCATAAATAATTAATATTTATTAATACATATTTTATTCCAAATAATACATTTTTACTAAAGTTAAATTTATAAAATATAAATTTTAAAATAAGCAACCTATTAAATTAATTACACTCATATTCCAATCATTACAAATATATATACATACACATCATACAACTATAAAAATATACATATAATACATAAAAAATCATTTTCAACCTACAAATCTAACAAAAAAGCAACTGATTTAACATTTACAACAAAGTTTATTGATACTGCTAAAAGCCACGTAGAGAGAAAAGGGGGTTGTGCTATGGGTCAATTGATCAGGGAGGTCGAGTACTCAGAGTTATATATATCTTGGGGCTTAAGATCTGCAACCACAACACACGTTAAACTAACTAAGGTGCCCCCGGCAAAGCCACTCCAATACTCAAGTTAGTTCTGGTTGAAATGTGAAAATCGAATAGAATACAGAGAGTGTAAGGCATATAGTGTATTGGGCATTACTTTGAACATAGTTGAGTCTAAAATATTTATAGCCTCTTTCATGTGTGATTTGATCCTGGTACCCTTATCAGGTGTACTGGCTTTTGTCTTTACCAGAGGGTTGGTGGTCATTTCGTGTTCAGATCCCGATACTATTTCAGGTGTCTAAATCTCCTATTTTCTTGGATGAACAGTACCAGTGGAGGCGCGTCTCTTCCAAAGTTGGTGGCAGGATTGGCAGAGTTGGTGGCAACAGTTGTATCAACTGTCACACATTATTAATGCAGAGGCATGCAGCTTGTCAAACTAATAAATGCGGCAGAGATCCAAGTCAACGTCGGAGTGGGTCTTGAGGTTGATACATGTCAACCAGACTTGAATATTTGAACTTCTGGAGTGATCCTGAGGTCGATGCGGGTCGATCGCGGACCCTACCAAGTAAAGTTGATACTGGTCGACCAAACAGACTTACTGTTAGGCCTCCTAGATTGTCTCATTTGATGTTGGGCCTACTAAGTTATCCCATATTATTTATTTTTCTCGAAAACATAAAGAAACAAACAACTCATTCTTAAATTATTTTTCATATTTCCTCAAAACAAAAAAAAAAACACTTGATACATTCTCAAAATTTTCTCCCAAAATTTTTCTAAAAAATAGCCAATACATAGAAGAACAGGCCCTATATATTCTTGATGTTTTTGTGTACATAAAGACAGTATCTAATCATCCAATAGGAATAGGAATTAATTTTTTATAAAAAAATGTAAATTTTGAGAAGTAAATCTAATATGCATAAAGTAAAATGTTGTTCAACACTATTTTAATAATGTTTATTATGTATCAATGATGTGGATAAGTTATTTTTATCCTATTTTGCCATCTCAATATTTTTCTTATATAATTTGCTATAAAAATGAGGTATTTTATTATTAGCAAGTCAACACTATATTAATCAATTTTTTGGTAACTCCGTATCTAATGGTGGTAAATATTCAATATGTGTGTGTAATATAATCCATATTAATTTTTGTGTTTATCTCTCTCTCTATATATGTGTGTGTGTTTACATTAGTATATATGTGTGTGTGTGTGTGTGTGTTTATGCACGTAAAATTATTTTCAATTGATTTTTTAAAAGCAATTTTATTACTTTTCATGTGTTTAATATTTACACTTCTATAGATTCAATTATAATTAACATATAAACTAGCTATATTTATATTATTGGTTCGAACTAAATTATAAACCATGTTGTTAAGGAAATATTTTTATTTCAAATTAAGTAAATTAGTGGCTAATTTATTTTAAAAATAATAGTTTCGAGATCGCATATGTTATGGAATTCTATAATCTTATCAAGTATGATCCAATCATTGTTGCCTTTGATCATCTAAGAACAACTATTAAGTTATTATATACATAGCTAAATTTGGGTACGTAAATTTAGCTATTGACATACTTATGCTAAATATTTAAATTTTTATTTAATAAATTTGGGTATTGAGTTTGAAAATTTGTTATTGAGATTTTTATATTTTGAAATGGTGAGATTTTTTATATGTTGAAATGGTAAGATTTTCCATAACACTCTCTATATTTAGTTAAAAAAAATTTACCTTAATTCAATATTTTCCTAAATTATATTTTATTCCATAATTCATTGCTTCGATTAAGTTAAGTTCCTTAATCTAAGCCCATAATCCCTACAATTCATATATATTAAAAATAACCAAGCAGGCAATACACTAATATTTAAAGGTACAAAACTATTTTTTCTTTTTCTTCACCTCTATAGGATCATTTACTTGGTGAATTAAGTTCTCATTTTTTTATTATGCATGTAATTTAATAATTTTAATATGATTTACTAATATTAATAAATTTTTATATTTATGAGCCAGGTTAATTTACAAAAAAAATTTGTATTGATTTTGCCTTGAAATTTGGACCAAATTGACGACAACCGAAAAACATATAGCAAAATGGAGTCGAGCGGATGAAATGAGCATTGAAGCATATCCTGACATGCATTGGCAACACACTACGCCTAAGGGCATGAGGAGGAGCGCACCAAGGCTTGCGGAGCTAGGCAAAATAAGGGAAAAACACACCTCGTGGGCCAAGGCGTAAAAGAGCAGCACCCTGGAGTGCAATGAACAATAATTTTGCATTGGGACTCAAGTCATGTGCGAGATACAATCCCAATTCAACTTGAACTCTACTTCACAGGTATTTAATCAGTTTTCTTCCAAGATAAATTAGAATAGACCATACACGAGTGATTCTAAACTACTTTTAAGATAGTTTCTTGAGACGGTATTTAGAACGAGGTTATTTGGTGTTCATGTGAGATTACGGGACAATAAAATTTTGTACTTGTTATATTGATTTGAGATCAATAAAATTATTTTCTTTGTTGAGTAGATTAGACACATTACTGAACCACGTTAAATCTTGTTGTTCTTCATTGAATTACTTTACTGTTACATCTCAATTTTATTATCTGATCTGACTAGGTAACAATAAAGTGGTATCAAAGCTAGTTTGTTCAAATGGCAGCCATGAAGTGCGATGGAAAGAATGATTTTGGGTTGTGGAAGATGAAGGTCTATGCCTTCCTGTGCAACAAAGTTTACATTGAGCGTTAAAAGGTAGAGATTCCTCATTGGAAATACTGATAGACAAGAAGAGGGATGAGTTTATGGTGAAGGCTTACGGTATTGCGGTGTTATAATCGGCAAATAACGTACTGAGAGAGGTTTCCATAAAAAGTACACTAGTAGGACTATGGTAAAAGCTAGAGAGTTTCTATATGACAAAGTTCCTAATGAATCAGTTGTATTAGAAATAGCAGTTATACACATTGAGGATGAAGAAAGGTACATCTATTACTCAACATATTAATTATTTCAATAAGGTGATTCTGGATCTTGCTAGTATAGATGTCAAAATTGAAGATAAAGATCAAGCGTTGATTCTCTTGTATTCTCTACCCAAATCTTCTGAGCACTTGGTCACTACTTTGCTATATGGACAAGATACGATTTCAATGAAAGATGTGAAGGCTTCATTGAATTTCAACAAATTGAGAAAACATCTCCTGGGTAATAACAATGCTGAAAGTGAGGAAGGATTGATGGCAAAAGAGAGATCTAGAGAAAGGAAAAAAATGTAGAGGCCGATCGAAGTCCTGAACCAAGCCTAAAAATAGTAACAAGTATTTTAGGTGCTGTAGAAATGGGTATTGGAAATCAATTTTTCGAAACAAGAAAAGGCGAAGGATGCAGGTGAAAATTTTGATAAAAAATGGAATGATGTTGTAGAAATTGTTGAGAATGAGTCCAATGGTAGGCTTATTCTCAACGTCACAGAGAGTTTACTAAGCACTAAGTGGATTTTGGATAATGGCTACTCTTACCATATGTGCTCACATGATGATTGGTTTACCACTTATTAGAAATATGATGGTGGGAAAATACTTATGGGAAACGACACTTCATGCAGGGTTGTAGGAATTAGCTCGGTTAGTATCAAAATGCACGATGGCATAGTAAGGACTTTAACAAATGTGCACCATATTCCAAATCTGAAGAAAAATTTGATTTTGCTAGGTACTCTGGACAAGAATGGTTGTGAGTACAGAGCTTGAGGTTGAGTTTTGTAGGTTTCCAAAGATGCACTTCTTATCATGAAGGGAGACAAAAGGAATGGCCTTTACATCTTGCAAGGCAACACAGTTTTTGTTAGTGTAGCAGTTTCTTCATCAATCAATGATACTACAAGATTGTGGCATATGCGGCTTGAGCATATAAGTGAGAGAGAGATGTCAGAATTGAGCAAAGAGGGCTTGCTATGTGGAGAGAAGACTAGAGAGTTGGATTTCTACGAATAGTGTGTGCTTGGCAAGCAACATAACATAAAATTTAGTATTGCAGTTCACAAGACTAAGGGCACCTTGGATTACATTCACTCATATCTTTAGGGACCTTCTCAAGTTCCTTCAAAGGGAGGTGCTAGGTACATGCTAACATTCATTGACGACTTCTCACAAAGAATATGAGTGTACATGCTAAAGCATAAGGAAGAGATGTTTGTCAACTTCAAGCAATGGAAAACTTTGATCGAGAAGCAAATAGGAAAGAAAATCAAGTGCTTGAGGACTGGTAACGAATTAGAGTTCTACAACAAGGAATTTCAGGAATTCTATGATAAGGAAGGAATAATGAGCCATCGCACAGTTGTACAAACACCACAGCATAATAGAGTTGCAGAACGAATGAACAGGACTATCTTGGAGAAAGCTAGATGTATGCTTATTAATGCTGGATTGTCCAAGAATTTTTAGGTAGAAACAATCAATTCTACTTGTTACTTGGTGAATAGGTCACCATCAACTGCTTTAGACTACAAGAAACCAATGAAAGTTTGGTCCAAGTCTCCTACTGATTACTCAAATCTTAAAGTATTTGGGTGCCCAGCTTATGCTCATGCTCGTGATGGAAAGCTTGACCTAAGGGCTAAGAAGTGCATATTTCTAAGCTATGCAAATGGAATTAAGTGTTATCATTTGTGGTGTAATGATGACAAAGGCTCCAAGATGATTATCAACAAGGACATAACATTTGATGAGTCCGCGATGATGATAAAGGTGGAGCAACCCAAAAGCAGTCAACAGGGTGTTCAAGAGAAGATGGAGATTGAAATTGATATTCCACAAATTTCATCTGGAAAATAGAAGGTGATAGATGAAGCTGGTGAGAGCGGATTATCACCTAATCAGTAGTAGAAAAATAATTCACTATTGAATTATCATTTGGCTCACGATAAAGAGAAGAGGCAGGTCGAACCACCACAACAGTTTGCATTTTCAAATCTAGTAGCTCATGTATTGAGCTTAGCCAAAGAGTTTGTAAGAAATGGTCCAGTCTTATACAAAGATGCAATTTCACGACCAGAATAAATAGGTTGCAACTATGAGTGAAGAGATAGAGTCTCTACACAATAATAACACAGGAAACCTATTAATGTACCCAAAAGGCATAAGATTGTAGGTTGCAAATGGATTTACAATAAGAGAGAGGGATTCTCGAGGTTGAGGATGCTAAGTACAAAGTGCGGTTAGTTGCTAGGGGTGAAGTTGACTTCCATAAGGTGTTCTCCCCAGTTGTAAAACACACTTCCATTTGTGTTTTACTTGCCATGGTTGCTCTATTTGATATGAAGCTTGAGTAGATGGATGTGAAAATAGCATTTCTGCATGGTGAGTTGGTGGAACAAATTTATATAAGCTCTATTTGATATGGAGCTTGAGTAGATGGATGTGAAAATAGCATTTCTTCATGGTGAGTTAGAGAAACAAATTTATATGAGCCAATTAGAGGGATTCATTATTTCTAGGAAACAAAATCAAGCAAGTGGTATAAAAGGTTTGATGCGTATATTATCAAGATAGGATACACTGAAGCAAATTTAATTGTTGTCTATATTATAAAAATTGTAGTGATAGCATTCTCATATATTTGCTATTGTACGTTGATGATACGTTGATAAGCCTCTAAAAATGTATTTGAGATCAATATTTTAAAAGCTTAGTTAAGTGAAGAATTTGAGGTGAAGAATTTGAGATAAAGGATTCGGGCACCGCAAAGAAGATATTGGGTATAGAGATCATCTAGGACACACACACGGGATTGTTGTACTTATTTCAATAATATAACATTGAGAAAGTACTGGAGCTTTTTGGGATGGATAAGTCCAAGCTAGTAAGTAAGTTGTCTACAGTTCATTTTAAGCTCTCATTAGATAATTTACTGAGTACTGAGGAGAAGGTAGATCACATGTCTAATGTGCCATATGCAAGTGCAATAGGTAGCTTGATGTATGCCATGGTGTGCACTAGGCTAGATATTTCACATGTAATCAGTATTGTAAGCAAGTATATACATAAGCCATGAAAGACTGATTGCAAATAGATGTTTGAGGTATAGTTAATTGAATTCTACTGCTAGAATTATTAACTATGTGAATGTGGATTATGCATGAAATTTGGACAAAAGAAGGTCCATGATGGGGTATGTGTTTTATATTTTGAGTTGTATGGTCAACCACATGCGACTTTGCAATCATCGACTTTGCAATCATCAGTTGCATTGTCTACAACAGAAGTTGAGTAAATGGCTTTAACTGAAGGTGTGAAGAAAGGTATTTGGCCAAAGGGGCTAATTAAGGATATGAGTATGGATTCTAAAATCAATTCAATATTTTGTGACAATCAGAGTGATGTACACTTGTCAAAGAATCAAACTTTTCATCAAAGAACAAAGCACATTGATGTGAGGTATCACTTTGTCAGGGATATGGTCTCTTAAGGTGTTATTTTGATTGACAAGGTTGGGACTAAAGATAATCCGACATACATGTTAACTAAGGTTATTTTATGAATCAAATTTGAATATTGCTTGAATTCGGTTAACAATTGCAGACTCAGATGACATGCACTTTTAGAGACAGGGACAAAGAAGAAGGATGGTTAATTTCAAGTCAAAGTAGAGAATTATTAATTTTATTTTGAAATTTGGGCCAAATTGATGAGAATAAAAAAAATAGAGTGAATTTGAGTCAAGCATGCAAAATGGGTATTGGAGCACGCCCGATGCGCATTGGCAATACACTATGTGCATTAGAGCGAGAAGAAGCTCATCAAGGCATGCGAAGCTAGGCAAAATTGGGGGAAAACACGCCTTGTGTGCCAAGGCATAAGAAGGCCGCATCCTAGCGCATAGTGAATAGTAACTTTGCGCCGAAGCGTAAGTTATACACGCCTTGGCACACAACACAATCCCAATTCAACTTGAACTCTACTTTATGGGTATTTAATCAGTTTTCTTCTGAGACAAATTAGAACAGACCACACATGAGTGATTCTAAATTACTTTTGAAATAGTTTCTTGAGACGGTGTTTAGAACGGGGGTAGTTGGTGTTCACGTGAGATTGTGGAACAAAAATTTTGTACTTGTTATCTTGATTTGAGACCAATAAAAAAAATTTCTTTGTCAGGTGGATTAAGCACATGGCCAAACCACATTAAATCTTGTTGTTGTTCATTGAATTACTTTACTATTACATCTCAATTTTATTATCTAATCCGACTGGGTTGCAACAATTTGAAGTTTATTTTGTGGTAAATTAAAATTTTACATTTATTTGTTGCTCTTGATCAAATTTTTTTACTTTTTTTATATTACAGTTTTCCTTTAACCCATTTTTTTTTAACTATTATTATTTTGTTAGTTCGATGTTCCAAGAATATTTCATTAATTTAAATAATTATGAAATTTAAAAAGTAATTTTCGTGCAGTTTAATAAGAATTATGAAATTATTATTCAAAGGGCCATAAAGCTACTTTTTTCTTATATTCATTTTGATTGATTTTATTCATTTAAAGAATGATTTATAATCTTCTATTATATGTAGGGTGCATGGTAAGTATAGTAAAATATTTATAAAAAATCCATAATTTTTTTTTCATTTCAATATTTATAAAAAAATTAATATCTAAACCATAATTAAATTAAATATAATAAATTTTTAAATTTAAAATTATTAGTCGGTGCAGCACCGGGATTAAAAGCTAGTTCATGAGTTAAAATAGATGTTACTCTAATTCCTTTATAGCATAATACTTGGTGGTTTCAATATCTTGAATGTAAATATGGTTCACAAACTTTTTACCATATTTTTTGAAGTTTTTTTTTTTTTTTTGTTTTAGAATTTAAAATGAAAATGGGATTGACTTAGCAATCTATAGACTATATATCTCTCAATCGACTCACTTATTTTATTGTAATAATATCTTACTAGAATTAGAAAAGAGAAAAAATAATTATGTTATGTTGACGATAAACAGCATCTTTCATAATTTACATAGTCGTGCGCATATTTTTTTGTACCACATAACAATGTTAATTCTAACTTATTATTTGCCTACAAACATGTAGTACATCTTCATGATTGAGATGAAAAATGTCGTGTCTGCGTTTCCTTTTATTTCTGAAAAGGGAAATTTTCAAGTATTTGTCCCTCTTGAGTCCCTATTGATGCATTTGCCACACATCTTGAAGATGATTAATTGTTAAAGGCCTAACTAATTAATTGTCGATAATTGATATTTGATATATTAATATTGAGTTATGTTATACACTCGATTTAAAAAAAGAAAAATAAAATAAGAAATCAAATTAAATACTTTGCTTGCCTAAGAAAAACAAAGGTGGAATTTTCACATAATGAATGATATAATATTACATGATCCATAAATTTTGCCATCTTACTTTCTGGCAAAACTCAACTTGCTAGCTCCAAAATTCACTGTGTTCTACGTGGACGTGGAGGAGATTCAAGGAGCTCTCACATATTTCATGCCTCAAAATTTGAAAGTTTTCAATCAATCTAGTTATATCAGGAGAACTCTGTAATACCCATTTGTGCAGCTTTCCAATCTCATTTGCCTTCCAAACTCAAAAACACTTTGGCAATGGGCCAAGTGGGATAATTTTTATACTTGTACGTATGAAGTTTGAAATTTGAACTATAACAAATTCTTGACATGCGTGTCTATATATACATATAATTAAAAAAATTCATAAATTGCATAACTTGCCCAAAATAAAAATTTAAATTCAAGCGGTTGCAATCCACCCACTATGCCCCAACAAAAAGAAATGAAAAAGAAAAAGGCCAAGAAAAAAAGTGAACAAGTAATAAGAAAATTGGCAAGACGAAAGTAGACATTGGACTGGAAGGTAGCTTCTATAATACAAGATTGAAACCACGATTCTCAATAAGTACAGAAGGCATATATTAAAATGTGGGCTTCTTTTCTCAATTAAAAAGTGGACGACTATAGTTGGGAATATTGGAAGTGGCATTAATGATGGTGAGTGTGACATTGGGACACCACACACTCGTACACATATTAGTCGCTAAAATTATATTCACCTTTATATTCTAGATGTAGGCCCAAATTATAAGCACACCTCTTTCAGTATTTTGATTTCTATTTTTTCAACTTAGGAAATAACCATATGTGTTGGATACGCAATCGATCTTGTGCTACAATTTTTAACATATTATATATATATATATATATATATATATTTCATAGTAATCTATATACTATTGAATATGTGTGAATTTAAATTTTTAAAATATGTGTCAATGATGTGGTTATAGATTCTAAATTTCTTGAATTAATAAATTAATATCGATTCAAATTTTTTAGATTTACTCGCTTTGATTCTTCTTTCAAGTAGAACAAGTTATTAGACTTATGTATAATCTTTAATTTTTGATTGAGAAATATTTTAATTAATATTTTAAGAAACTCTATCCATTTTTCTTAGTGACTAAAATTTTATTTTTAATTTAAACATCCAAAGAATTTCATTTAAAGAAATCCTTGCGCCGCTAACCATATTTGTAAGTGAGGAGGAAGATTTTTATGAATGCAAGATTCATCGAACATCAACATCGCTCTTATGCACATTAGTCTCTACTCTCTAGAAATTGAAATTCAATTCAACTTCATATTCTGCTGCGCGGGTGACCAAATTACAAGTCCTCTTTACAAGAGTTTTATTTTTGACTTAAGAAATCACCATAGATGTTAGATATGGAGTCGACCTTCTGCCAAATTTATAGCTTTACATTTCATCCTATACTAATTTGTATACTAACAAGTATATTAATTTAATTTTAAAATGTTTTGAAATTTAACGGTGATAGTACTTGCATGATATTAATTAGAAGAACTGAAAGAAGTAACTTCTAAAAATATTGAAAAATGGAGCCGTAAAGGAAAAGAATTGAAAAATGATAATATTTGTTCAAAAAGCATTTCAACAAAAAATAAGGTACATTACAATTAAAATTTGGATGCAACAAACAATAGCGATTTTATATTTTATCATTCACACACACACACACACATATGATATTTGAAATTTCAATTTTGAATCAAGTTTAAGTGTGTGTGTGCGCGCGCATTTTTTAATAAAAAATAAAATTGATTTTTTTTAAAAGAAAAAAAAGAAAATACAGCAACATCGGAAAATATATGAAGAGGTTAGATCAAGCAACGCGCATGCGGATGAGGACGAGGACGAGGACGAGGACGAAGATTACTCTAAAAACAAGACTTGGTGGCGTGATGATTTCCATTTATCACACTTTTAGCCACGCCTCATCATACGACTAAAGGGACAAATATATTATATTCCCTTTTCCTCTTTTTCTAATTTTCTACAGAGTCAATCACCTAAACATTCCGTCTTTTGTTTTCTTTTTGCCTTGTTATAAATTAAGGTCAAAAGGTGAGAGATTTTGTTCGATTCTAGACAAATTTTAGGGGCACAGCATGTGAAATTTTAATCTTTACTTATCATATATAATTAAATCAAAATATATTGTAAATATGCTAGTCAGCATGTGATATGTTGTATAATGTGGGTCTAATATTTTCGAGTTGTGACTAAAATTCAAAGAACAATATACGTATAAACATGTAGATAACAAAATCGCAAAGATGGTCAAACTATTATTTGGTTTAATGACATAAATTTTACATATAAAAGAGTAATATTAGAAATTCAAATCCAACGAATTTTTGACGTGCGTGCGTGTGCATAAATGAAAAAAATATATATCTACAAATCAAATATCCTAAAAATATGATTAAAATTATGCATACAAATTTCATAAAAGAAACTTTATTATAATACGCAAATTAGTCACTAAACATGAAAGCTCGACTTCAAAATATATTTTCTTACAATATATATAGGGAAGATCTTGTCCTTATTAAAAGGTAGCTAACATGTATGAGAAAAATAATGATGTTTTCAGTAAGGATAAAATTTAATATCATTAGAAGCCAAATTTGTTTTTTATCAATGAAGTAAGGCAATTAGTAGCAGTTAAGCACCAAAGGCCACATTTGATATCTAATATTGGGCACCACAATTGACTCTAATCTCACCCAATCACTTATTTGATATGTAATATTAAGATTTCTGGCCAACCTACTAATCATGTACAGCATGTCACTGTAGCCACAACAAGTGTTCGTTACTATAGCGGGAGATGAGGTGCGATTGTTTAATCCCACCCCATTGAGCCATCTTGATTGCTATCAAAATATCAATATGATTATCTATTATGTTGAATTTTTTTTTGTTTGGTCTTTTTTTTTTAGTTACCATGGACAAGATTTTTTAAACAAAAGCAGAATGGACAACACAATTATAATAATGCATATCAAATAGCAAATTGGACTCTGGGAGATACGGATGGTAGCAGTGTTTAAAAAATTAGACTGTTTATTAAATCAGAAAACTTACCAGTTCACGATTTACTAGTTCCACCGTTGGTCAAATCATAATTGAACCATATCGTCATAATTACGAAATATATATTTATATTTTATATATATTATTTAAAAATTAATGAAATGTCAAAATATAAAGCATAAAGAGCTTAAATGATATTATCTAACATTACAATCCACAATTCAAAATTCATATTATAAATAATCACAACAATTTAAATATATTAAGTTTCAAGTTTAAAGTTGAGAGTATGTAAGTTAATTCTAAACTCTAAACTTTAAACTAAAGCCTTTTTTTGACTTTTAAATAACTTATGAGGTGTACCTTAACCTTCAAATTTTGTACTTAAAAAAAATTAAAAAAAATAACTTCATTAAAAATTAAATGAAAAATCGGTCTGGTTCACCGGTCTGACTAGTCGATCTGAACTGATTTTACAAAATATGGCGTTTTTTTCAATTTTTTATTTTTTTGAGAAAATCGGACTTGTTCGCTAACCGGTTAACAGTTCGATTTGCCCGTCCGATTCGATTTTTTAAACAGTGGGTGGTGGCTAATTTGTAATTGTTTTGCATATTAAATGGACAACTAAATTTATGAATAATGGCTAATATCACATTATTATACTATTTTTATAATGTTCACTATTATCAAAATTTTATATCAAATGTAGCCAAAATAAATTGTGGAATTAATGGGTGCGTGGAATTCTAAAAGTGCTAAGATATTTTCTCCACTTTAATAATTCTAAAGTGCCTTTAAAATACAAAATTAAAAATGCACGCAAAAGTGAGATTCCGATTATACGAGGATAGGAAATTGAGAGTCAATTTTGGCTTAGGTGGACCAATTTAAATTATTTGCTGAGTTATGATACATTGACCGAAGGCCATATCACAACATTTGGATTAGGGTGGTAACATGCTAGGTTGGGCTTTAAATAGGTTAAGTTTGTTGTATAAATTGTAAGTTTAAGTCTAACTTATTACCTGATATAGGCTTTTTTTTAAAGCCTGATCTAGTCTTTTTATATTTTTCCAAAGCCTAAGTTTGAGTCTATTTAAGTTAAGATTCAAATTAAACTTAAATTTATATAAGTTCAATCTTTTAATAGGCTTAGGTATTAATAGGCCTAAAAATTCTATAATTTATATTAAGCAAAATAATTGACGATTATAATACATTTATTTAAATAAAAGGAAAATCACAACCAAACATTATTATAAGTTAAATAAAAAATTTGAAATAAAATGATTATGTATTAATTAATAACAAAATATATAACCATTAAAATTAATAAAATTAATTAATATAAAATATAAAATCAATTATATAAGTATTATAAATATTTAAATATATATTATAATATAATTAAATTATATAGACCGGCCTAATAGGCTTCATAGGTTTTTTTTAAAAGCCTATACTTGCCTTTTTAACTAAATAGGTTTTTTTAAAAATCTAAATCTAATCTGTTTATTAAATAAATTAGGTTGGATTAGGCCTCAAATATGCTAGGCCGTATGCCTTTGATGGACGGACTAGTCTATTTCCATCCCTAATTTCGGCTAAGAGAACTAGTTTTATTATATGAATATTTATCACTAAAAATGAAAATGTGTTTCAAACATAGTAGAAAAATGTTATGCTGTCGTTCGGTTTTGAAAAGATAAAGCCCACTTCGTTGATATGGTAAGGACAAATCACAATGAATATCTCAAGATAGGTTTATTTTCACGTAAATGCATGTAATAATTAAATTAATAAGGAAAAACAATGCTACATATCAATAAGGGTATAAACAAATATTAAATTGATTGGATACACAGTTTTTATATTCGTATCTGTTTAATTTTTCGAATATTCAGATACGGATACAAATTTGACGAATATTAAAAAATGATATCCAAATTCGTATCCATCAGATATTAGTTGGATTCGAATATATCCGTATTCGATTATAGTTATTTAGATGCATGCATATTTTATTAAGCCTATTCGTATTTGAATTATTATTTTATTCATATTCGATAATAATTATTTAGATATTCATTTATTAATATTTAAACACATGAATCTATGAATCTATAACAAATACATATTTTAATTAATAGAAGAAACCATATAATTTTATTAAAACAAAACCAATCAAACAAATATCATAATTTTTAATTAATAATTGACTTTATAATTGATTATTATTACTTTTTAATAATAATAATAATAATGGCAGTTGAGTATATTAATTATAAATTCAACTAACAATAATTATGTTAATTAACTTTATTCTTTAATTTTTTTTCTATATTATAATAATTTTTTATATGGGATAGCCCAATAGGCATAACATCAACAAGACAGCCCACGAGGCCCAAGTGTACATCTATTTGGTCAACCAGTGTCGACCTCACTAGGTAAGACCTATGGTTGACCTGTATCGACCTAAGGACCACCCCAGGATTTCAAGCATTCGAGTCTGGTCGACATGAATCGATCTCCGGCGTTCACTCAAATCCCCGTCAGGCATGTTAATCTGACGTGTCAAGTACACTCCGATAACATGTGGCAGCCGGTGCAACTGCTACCAACAACTCTGACAACCCTGCCAACAACTTTGGCAGTCATGTGCCCTTGCTGGCACGGTTATTCGAGAAAACAGGAGATTTAGCCACCTGGCACAGCACCAGAATCTGAAATGACTTTCAACCCCC
>JACGDI010005404.1:662671-758535 GCA_014898725.1 Jacaranda copaia | reverse complement strand
GCCCCGTAGTTGACGACCAAGCAACCCTTGCTACCACTAAAATGGCTCCCAGCCGTCCAACTTTATAGTCAACCCCATAGTCGATGACCAAGCAGCCCCCGCTGCCACCCAAACAGCTCCCAACCATCCAAGTCTATAGTTGACCCTATAGTTGACGACAAAACAGCCCCTTACTGCCATCTAAGCAGCTTCTAGCCGTCTAAGTCTATAGTCGATCCCGTAGTCAATGATGAAGTAAACTGTTGCTGCCATCTAAATGGCTTCTAGTTGTCCAAGTCTTTGGTCGACCACACAGTCGACGACTAAGCAGCCCTTTGCTGCCCCGTAAATATCTCCTTACAGTCCATGTCCATCGTTGACCCTGCAGTCCACGATTACGCAGCTTCGCATTGCATTTGCTCGACTATCCACCTTTTATCGACCCCATACTTGGAACGGATGCCATACTATTTTTGTAAGAGAATAAGTGTTAAGGGTCGAACGGATAGACAACAAAGAATGTGAAGCAATTGATGACACAGTCGTCCAACATCATTACTATATAATAGATAACCAAGTGTTCTTCACATTATTACAAGAAGCTGAACATACTCAGAACAAGAGTGAAAGAAAAGATGCGTCTTTTATTGATGATACTTGGGCAGAGTACATATTTACAAGTACAAAAAAAAAATGGATCAGTCTTTAGGGCTGGCTTAGCTCCCCTCGACCACTTTCAGTCCAATGAGCTTTGGGCTCAAGCTCCGCGAATGCCAGTGGGGACACTGCCCAAGGAGGTTTGGAGGGTTCTGAAAGATCGCCCAAGAAATTAGTCGACCGCAGCAAGTATTGTGCAAGGTCGACCTGTTCATCCTTTAGATCGGCGATAAGATCTTCCGTGAAAGCAAACACAGCATTTATCTGCTCAAGTCGGGCATCAATTTCAGCCTTCTTCTTCGCCTCCTTGGATTGGGGCGCGTCAACGGCATCGACAGTAGGTCTTTCCTTACCAGCCTCGCAGGGTCGCCTTCAACCGGCTTAGGAAAGGGCTCCAGTTTATCTTTTAGAAGTAGGCTCATCCGATCTCTATCCTCAGCGCGGAAGCAGTATCCTATGTGCTCCAGCTGCTTGACAGCTCTCTGGTATGGCTCCTAGGCATCATCTATGGTTGCAAGCGCACTTGCATCCTGGAAGGCAGTGCTTACAACGAACTGTTCAACAGCCTCACGCTGCACTGTACGCAGATGCCAGAGGAATGCTTGTTTGGCCTGGCTGGTTGCCTCTGCACGACCCTACGCTCTACCGAATTGATAACTCACTTGCAAGTCGAGGTGCAGTTTCTTATTTATATCATCCATCTGACTACGGGCCTTGACAGCCTGCACCAGTTGCTAATCTTTATCCTCGAACTACTTCTCAAGGTCGGCCACCTATTTATTTAGTTGCTCGACCTGTAGCTGGGAGGACTCGAGCTGCACCTTAATCATCTCCAGTTCTCCCCCAGCCTCGAGCTCCTCCTTCACAGCAAGAGCTATCTCCGACCGTCGGAACATGTTGTAGCCTAGCTATCCTATCTGTAATACAGTAATGTCAATTACAAGACAACAGAGTTATAACAGGAATGGATGGTCGAACCTTATTGACCTCGCACTTACATATTGCAATAATAGGACATGGCCTTCATGGTCCCGAGTTGACTCAGGTTCATAAATCTGCACTGGTAGTTTAGAAAGAGGCCGGAGGTCATCCACTTCAGGGCATCATGGCCAGTCGGCTCCCTTTTGATGATTGACATCAAATCGATTATTTCTTGGTCCCAATCCATCGCGAACCTCGGGGGGGACAGTTGAGGGAGCCTGAACATTGGGCCCTTATTGTCTTTCCCGAAGAGATCCTAGCCCATCACAAGTTTCTGCTTCCCTTTGCCCCCAGCGACCTTCTTAGGAGTAGGTTCCTCTAGGTCAATCATTTGCCTCTTGCCCTAGCCCACGGAGCTGCTCGGCCTGGGCACCCTCCGGTGAGTCAATGGTATCTCAGGAATCGCCTCGATCTGCTAGGGTGGCGGTGCATCAAATGTCGACCTTGCAAATACCACCTACTCAACGACGCTTTCTTATCGAGTGGCTGTAGCGACTTGTTGACGTGTTTGAGCCCTCAAAGCCCAGACTTGAGACTCGTTCCTACTGCGGACCATGATTTCATCTCGATCTGCACAGACAACAGGTAAGAGAATATCATATGCAAATAGACAGATAGCACACAATAAAAACAATCGACGAGAAATTTCTACCTAGTCGATCGCCTGCAGGCAGGTCGAGTAATGCTGGTGACAAACCAACCAGCACCAAACACCTCTCCTCAGTCAGTGCAGAGGCCTCCATTTGCCCAAACCCAACCAAATCTTGGATAAAGGTGTTGGGCCAGCTAGGTATTTGATTACCTGGTATCTCTATCAGCCCCCTCTACCAAACCCCCGGAATAGCAAGCACCCCCGGTCCCTGAATATAAAAGTAATATTTCTCCCACTCTTAACCATAAGAGGACGTAGAGGATATCAAGAACTTTCGTCGGGGTCAAGCAGTAAGGTAATAATAACCAAACTCCTTGCTACTTCTCGACGTGCGAGACATTGAGAGGTGGAATAAATTAGAAAAGTTGGCAAAAGAGGTAGGCTGGTCAAATAGATGCATCAAAATGACAAAACTATATAGGGTGGCGAAGCAGTTGGGTAGAAGTTGGGTGATGCAAACCCTTAGTCCTATGAGGAGGTCGACTATGGGCTCGGCAATCGGGAACCTCAAACCACATTTTAACCCCTCCTCAAATACAGTGATAAACCCCTGGGGAGGTCGATGCATCCTACCCCGGGCCCCTGGCGCTACCATTTCAAATTTGTCAAGAATGTGGTAGCTAGCCCTAATCCTCACCAAATCAGCATTGGTTATCTTTGAGGCTATTTCAGTATAGTGATCTGGGGTAAACAACCGACCCCGGCTAACTGGTATCTCAGAGGGCCCAGCCTCCCCCTCAGATACTATTCTAACCTCTTCAAAACTACTACTACTATGCGAACTACTGGTTTTACTCGAAGATGAGCTAGATTGTATAGTGCTCTCACTCTCACTATTCCCCCTACGGACCATGTTCTCAGACCCGTTGCTACCAGAATCAGCACTAGCAGACATGTTTCTATATTGTAAACACAAAAAATAACGCAGGTATAACAGGGACACTTATAGTGTTGGTTTCTCAAGAAAAGGTATGGAGCAAGAAATTCTTCAACAGTGCAGACCCTTTGATATTCAAATCGCAAAAGTATGAATGAAGGGACTTCCCCCCTATTTATAGGCAATCGTGCGTGGGAAACTGTGTAACTACCATCATGACAACCTGTCCCTTATGCTTCGTATCCTGCACACTTCGTATTCTACACGCTTCATATCTTGCGCACTGATAGCCGCATTAAATGCAAAGAAACTGCCTCAGACCTTGATCAATATTTCAAAAACCCAGGTCGGAATTTTAAAAACCCAGGTCGAAAGACCAGAAATTCTGGTCAAGTGTATTACTTGCTATGATTTAAGATAAACTCCCTGCCCCTTCTCATCGACAAGCTCGATTAAGACCGGGAGTTGGGGGAACTCATGATATGGGATAGCCCAATAGGCCCAACATCAAACAAAACAGCCCATGAGGCCCAAGTGTACATCTATTTGGTCGACCAATATCAACCTCACTAGGTAAGGCCTGTGGTCGACCTGTATCGATCTAAGGACCACCCCAGAATTTCAAGCATTCGAGTTTGGTCGACATAAATTAACCTCAAGCATTCACTCAGATCCCCGTCGGGCATGTTGATTTGACATGTCGAGCACACTCCGATGACACGTGGTAGCCGGTGCAATTGCTGCCAACAACTCTAACAATCCTGCCAACAACTTTGGCAGTCATGTGCCCCTATTGGTACTGTTATCCAGAAAAATAGGAGATTTAGCCACCTGGCACAGCACCAGAATCTGGAATGACTTTCAACCCCTTGGCATGGGACAAACCAGTATACCTGATAAGGATACTTTGGTAAAATCACGCCCGCACAAAGCTATAAATACTGCAGGCCCAACCAGACTCAAGGTAATGCTATTTTACACTATTCACTATATACTCTCTCTATATTCTGCTCTATCGGAACTAACTTGAGCATCAGAGTGCCTTAGCTGGGGGTCTCTTGGCTAGTCGACGTGTGTTCGTGGTTGCAGATCTCAAGCCCAAAATCACTTAAATCAACCGGAGTACTTGACCCTCCAGCTCAAAGCAGCATCAATTTTTTAAATTTATTCTTTTTTCTTCTCAATTCTTCAATTATAATTTATATATACATATATGGATTATGAGATTTTTATTAAAAAATATAAATAATATATTATTTAATAAATATATATTAGGATCGGATATTAAATAAATTGAATATGCATTTACCATATTCATATCCATTTATAATCGGATATCTACTAATCGACTACGGATAATATCCACTTTAAATGGATGCGGATAAATTTTATATAAACGAATACAAATACAAACGGTAAATGAATTTTTGAATATTCATTTACAACCCTACATATCAGTTGTCACCATAACGTGCTCTTCAAAGGAAGAATATTGTTTGTTAGATAAAATACCGAAATAAAAAATGCATTCATATAATTTATATATATTGTGGCATTTCAAAATAAATTTTAAAATTTTATTTTCGTTTCCTAAAATTATCATATAACATCGTTAGTTCTTGACCACTATATTTCCCCGCAATATTGTAGCTTTGTTTGTTAGCATTTGTTCATGACATTTTCCAACTTCCAAAACTTAAACAAATAAAATATTACATTTCACAACCCCACTTCCCAAAATACATAAAATTATTTCCAAAATATCCCTTAGTTCTAAAAAACTATTTTCTCCGCTATATATATATATACATATATTAATTATTTCATCTACATATACACATATATAATTAATATCAAAATATTTATTTCACTATACCAATTCAACAAAAAATGACTTGGTATGACACTTACAGACTTATAGTAAAAATAATTTTCTTTTGAAATATTTTTCACCTAACTCAAAACAAAAATAAACAACCATCATATTTTCTCAATAAACTTTTTAAAATACCTTTTTGAAAATATTTTTCATAATTTACCAAAATACAAAGAAACAACGCCTATGAGAATTTTCAAAATTGTCAACTTTTAGTATAGAGTTTTGCGTGTAGTTAAAATAACTCATTTTTCAAGAATGTACATACTTTTTGACCCTGCGCCTAAAAGGCGACTGGAATTTGACTCCTATTTTAACCAAGGTGGATGACTTTTTCTGCAGATACATAATTAGAGGCCCCATGCCCAAAAGAAGCAGCAGCCAACAGAGACGACGACGAGGACGACGATAATGATGATGATGATGATGCTTAATTATACATGTATTAGGAGTGATCACAGATCAGACAGCATTCCACACCTTAATTGCTAGTAGCTAGCTCTGGAGATTATTCTATCCCTGTGGCCCCCTTCATAAGCAACTCAATTGCTGCCTCTTCCTCTTCACTTTTGGGCTCTCCTGAAATTTAATTCGGGTCCTCTTTTATCTCCATAGAAGCTTGGTTCTGGCTCTATTTCACCTCTCCCTCTTCACTGATTTAAGGATGTGCAAGAATCGCGTGCTGGCCTCTTTGATGTCCCTTTGAAAACTTTTAATCCAATTTGACGTATATATGCTAAGTGTATTCATTTCTCAATTTATTATTTTTATAAAAAAAATATTTAATACACTTGTTATATATTTATAAAATAAAATAAGATACAAAACATAAATTGAAGTAGAGAATCTAGACTATAGTTTTTCCATTAGGCACAAGAGCTCACAAATTCTTTTATTATCTTGAAAAAGTTAACACTATATTTGACTTGTCGAGCAATTTAAAAGAGAGTTGAAACTTGAATAGTGGATATTTTATATATTTTTATGTCACTTGGCTATATTCACTTTTATTTAATATGATAATGACTAATTGGTTATTTAAAATAATAAAAAGAAATTGTGTTGATTAATTAATTATTCATTTAATATTTTTGGTCTAATTATTCGAGATATATAAATCCTTAAAAACATTTAGAGATAAGAAAAATTTTAATAATTTAAATAACAATTAAAGATAATATGTCTTTTCAGTGAAACATAGATAGGGTTCAATAGTACGTACTCATTATTATATCCCAATTCTAGAGTTGAGTTATCTATTTATCATTTTTTTTTATTTTTGTAGTTAGGAATATGGACTTCCTTCACTACATAAAAGAACATTTGATCAGCTTAATTAATATAATATGTGTATATATGTACACACACACACCATGTTATACAAAGTGAACAAGCCTTACATTATAGTTACTGAAATACAGAGGAAAAATTATTTTAAGAAATGAATCCTTATAATATTTTATAAATAAAGTCCTTAAATTACATCAATATCCTACAAACTCCACACAATCATTAATAAATAATTAATTGCATTGAATAATTTATAAAATAACAACATTCAAGTTCATGTGGGCATAAAATGAAACATCCTCATTTCAAACTCAATGTCTTATACAATTTTGAGACGTCACTTCTCAGTTGTTTGAACAATTTATGCTATTACAAAAGATTCGTTGTTGAATCAAATGAATCGAAAACATATATATTTAAATCATTGCACGCGGTCTAACACACATTCTTCACTTCGCATTCTTGTGATTTGAAATAATTAAGCTCATATTTGCACAATTTCCACTACTAATAAAACGGAATACTAATAGCAGAAAGAGAGCCAGCTCATGCGATTCGTATTGTTTTGTGATTACGTACATGCTATATTTGAATTAAAGAATTTAAATGAAATGTAAGTAATTCACATAAAATTAAAACATAAAACTACATCATTTGAAGACAAAAAAGAAAAGAAAGAAATTTATTTATTTATTAAAATCCAATTAGTTCTAGGGATAGTGTAACAATTTTTGAAGAAAATTATTTGCAGATATTTTTAATGAAAGAATGTGAATGTTAATTAATTTTAACTAATTCCGAAATCAGATATTAATGGGGCATGCATGAGCCCACTAATGAATTGGATTCTGAATTTATCATTATGAATAAATCCCTTTTACACTTAAGTGCTATATTTCTTCAACTCTATCAATTGAAAATTATGAGGTTTCCAAAGTTGTTTCATTTCGCATTATCAGATTAGTATTTATAATTGTAATTCTCAAAAATTAGGAAAATAGTAGAATTGGCATTTGTTTTTAACATTATTTTTTTGATTTGGGAGAATGTGATTGGCCGATGACTAATTGCCTACTCATAATATTTATGGGGCATGCAACCACCTTAAGTTGGATGTAATCTTATATAATATTTTGTGCTGTCAAATATATAAATAAATAAATAAAATTGCGTATTTGCTAACATTTATAATTTTAATCTTGGTCATTGTGACAAATGCTTTATTCTAACAAATAGCTTTAATATAGATAAAACCCTTAAAGTTTTGTTCCATTTATACATGTATGTATATACTAAAAATTTATTAAAATTTAAATTTTTAAATTTATATATATAAATATATAAATTATATTATTAAATTAATTAACCACTCGCACGAGAACCCATGCAATTCGAAAGGACAAAATTAAGTCCTTCTCGTGCTAGACTTCTGCACTATATATGTATAATAATGGCATCGTGGTTAGTAGCCGTTGATTTCTTTTCTTTTTTCTGTTCAAGCTTCAAAATTAGCTAACTAAATAAAAAGTAATGACATAATTAAAAAAGCATAAGCATTCCTCTAAAGGAATAATTCCCCGAGGCAGAGGCGCAGAGCGTGCAGCGCGCATGCGCTGCGCCCAATCATCTACTTGCAAATTTCTGAATTACAACTGATGTTAAGGGAAAATTCTTGCTCGTGCTGTGCTGAGGTTGGCCCAGCCAATTAATCACGTCGAAAATGTAATAATATTATTAGTTCTGTGATTGATCGTCCAAATTCTTTATTTTAATGAGTAATTTACTTTTTTTTTTTATTTTACATTAATTATAAATAAATATTTTGAATACATAATATAAATTACGTGTTCCACTTTTTGTATCGATACGAGAACTTCGATGATGAACGATTTATAAATACCCTGTGGGCGTTCATAGAATCATAAAATCAAGAAATATTTTGACGTAACGCAGTTATTGATGTCCAATTCTCCTAAATTGTTTTTATTTAGAAGAGAAGAAGAAGAAGATGTACTCTTGAAATGAAATATATGATAAAAATAAAAATATGAATATGGTATAACAAATGTTTGATTAGATTAATTTACATGGATTGTGTACAAATTTGATTAGAGTCAATTTTAAGAAATTAATTATTTATAAAAATAAAATTTATTATTATAATTATATAAAATAGACAAAAAACTTTTTATGGAAGATTGTTACAATGATTGATGAACTTGGCTCGGGATTTGAGTTCCAATGATTACTCTTAGAACGCTGGAACTTGCAGGCCTGGCCATCAAAGATTTAACTAAATAAATTTTGTTGAAAAAAATAATTATATAAAGTTTAGTAGATTATAAGTTGGAGAAATAATAATAATAATGAAGAAGAGAGTGAATATATATAAATTATTAGGAGAAAATATGTAAGTTGTTGAAAAATATGTTTTGAGATAAAAAAATAAGTAAAAATTGAAAAAAAAATGATGATAAGTTATTAATAATTTATTTTTAAATAATAAAAATAATTAAAAATGAAAATAAAACATAATCAAGTTGTTGCCTTGTGCATTGTAGAAACCTCACAAATAAATCCCACAAAAAAAAAAAATAATAATTGCTATTTGGTCACAAATTGGGTTCCATGAGTACCGACTAATTTCAATTAAAAGATTATAAATTTGGGTAATATTATTTATCTTTAGTTAACAATCATGTCACAATTTTATTTGAAAATAATCAAAAAGGAACAATGACTTGAAAATCCAACAAGATAGAAATTGTCAAGAAAGTAGTATAATTAATTAAATAATATTTAAATAACTTAATTTTATACTATAGTTAAAACTAGAAGCACGATGAAATGTGTTTATAGGGAGTAATTAAATTATTGTCCATAAGATTTTGAAAAATTAGAACATTTTGATACTTAGCATTTATCGAGTGGCTTCATATTACACTTATAAAATTATAAAATTATTAATTATGATATATATTATATATTTATTTAGATGGATGGGTAAGGTTTGTGTTACTAAAACGTAAATCTTGGTCCCTATGATCGATTGAGAAAAAGAAAGGTTATGTTTGGTTGCATTTTAGGTGAATTTTGGAAAATATTATGAATATAAATATTTTAAGAGTTAAAATTGGGGAATGGTCCCACTGTTTGATTTTGTTTTGAGAAAATATGAAAAATTGAATTATTTCTTTGGAATTATTTTGTAGGAGACAAACTTTACAATAGATATCAAATTAGTAGCATTCTGTTAGATTTGTAGGATGAAATTGTATTTTCAAATTTAATAGATATATGTAATACCCCAATTTTTGGGATATTAATTTAAGTTGATTGATATTAAATTAATTAAAGTCCAGATAGAAATGTGGGAATTGAGGGATTTAATTGTAAAAAAGAAAAGGACTTAATAGTTAAAATTTTTAAAATTTAGGGGGTCAATGTGGGATAAATAAAAGTTTAAAGACCTTAAAATAAACTAATTTAGGCTCAATTGCCTAGAAATAGAAATCTTAGGGGTTAGTGTGCAAGAATTATAAGTTGAAGGACTCAATTGAAGGCCAGGGACCAAAATGAAGGCGGTTTAAGAGTTTAGGGGTATAATTGAAGTTGGCCCAAAGTTTTGGGGTCAAATTGAAGGAAGTTGAAACTTATTTTATATATGGAATAAGGGATTGAAATTCCTTAAATTCTCAAAAATGGACCAAACTTCCCCCACAACGAATCATTGGAGAACAACTGCAGCTCGAAACTAAACCGATAAAACGATTTCTCTCATCACCGCTATTAGCTTTATACCAAGAACACTGAGAACTACTGATAAAATGCCAGGAAATTAAACCTAACGAGTGGTGGCAGTTCTACAGCCAGAAAGTAGCTAGGTCTTGGTGGGTTTTGGTCGCGAGCTTATAGGTAAGCTTGTGGTGTTGTCAATTCTGGATTTCAACAAGCGATGGTGGTTGACAGTAGAGGTTAAGGTTGGTCACGGCTTCAAGCTGCCAATCAAAAAATTGATTTGGGGGTTTTGTTCCTGGAGTTGAGGGGCACCTGATGGTGCTGGTGGTATCTATCTCTGGCAGCGGCGTGTGGAGCTCCAGCGGTGGCGCGTTGCGACAGTTTTGTACCAATTTGTGCAAAATGACGTCCCAAGCTTGTCTAGACTAGTTCCGATGTGAGATTGGATCTCAATTCAATTCAATTCAATTTGGGTAAATTTCAATAATCAAATTTTAATTTAATTAAATTGTGGAATGTAATTAGATTTTTGAATGAAGTTAATTGTGGCCTAAATTAAGATTATTGAACCATGATTCAACCTAAGATTATAGATTTATCTTATAATTAATATAGTATTGAATTCAATCGACTTGGAAAAATTATCATATTGTTGTTAGGACCTTAAATAAGATTTTAACAATCAATTTACTAACTTGTCGAGTAAAGAACTATGACAAGCGATTACCTTGGACATTTAAGGGTAAGATGGAATTTGAGAATTATGACCGAATAGTTAGAGTACTTGAGGAGCTAGATAAGGATGTTTAAGTGTATTAAGAATTATGATTCAGAAAACAAAATTAGTGTTGGATTTAGATTATTTCCTTTGAACTTTAAATCAATTGGGAAACAAGGTCATGAACTGTTTAAACATCTAAGGCTTAGTACGACTATGTTAGAATGCCCTTAATTTGATAAAAACGTTCATTATATTTATAGTTGAGAATCAGAGGATTGATAGAATGATAATTCGAGTTATCTTATGATAGTTCCCAAAAAGACTAGGAAGCTAAGAACTGAGTGACTACATAACTAGGAATTTCTCTGCCTTTGCTAGGCGAGTTTATACTCATTAGTATGAGGTTCTTTTGCTAAGGAAAGAATATATATACTTGTTATTAAATCCTTGTCATTTGCTTTCTTCTAATCTATGTGTTGAAAATAATACTCTATATCACCCTTGCATACTAAACATTTCAATTGATTTTGATGGACATCACTTTATCTTAAATTGGCGATTATGTTGAGGAAGCTGAAAATGATTTCAAAATATATGTTTATTGCCATATCTTCTTAAAAACCAGCCTAAGGCTGCATTTGTTTATGTGATAGCTAACATGATGACCTAATATGTTATTTGCGATGCTGTTGGACATTGTTATCCATCATAGCCATGACTGTTTCACAAAAATGGGTTAAGATTGTTTGAACATCCAAATATCGACTGTCGTGGTGTAGTGACACGTTATAAGATTATGATTAATATTCTTGGGGATAGGCCTTGAGATTGCCTGTGGGTGGACCGGGTGAAATGGACTGACGGCGACCCTTAACCAATACCCTATTGAAAACATCCGATCCTGTAGTTAGCTAGAGATAACTGGCTATGGGGAGACAAGGCATATAGCTAGCTATGTCTTTTGTTTATTAATTATCCGAGCTGATCACTTGGGCTGGAGGAATAAGAATTTTTATGTCTTCGAAAGTGGAGAGATAAGGTAGGAAAACCGCCAACAGCTTTTATTTAAAAAATATTTGTTAAATTGCTAATGGTTAAATCAACAGTTTGATACTAACGCCTTAAATCCTTTGTGAGAGATAGTGAATTTTGTAAAGTTTCACACTAGTATGGGATGGTGGTGAGATGGAATTTTGATGAAAAACTTCTCTCACAGCTTTTGAAAATATTTATGCTTCTATTTGTTCCTTAAGTTCTATTTGTGAAATTGCCACCTTGTTGTTATTGCTAAACTAGAAGTGATAGGTGCCATTAAGGACATTTCACTCCATAACTGAACATTCGATGGATGTTGTTATAGAAATTAATTAGTTTAGAATTTTGAAAAATAAATTTTTTTGTTATTCATAAAATTGGTGGTATGGAGTGAGTAGCACCTTGGTCGAAAGCAGGCGTCTCTCGGCTGGGGTGTTACAACATATGTGGATATATATATGATTAATTGATGTATGCATGTATATATTTGTAATGATTGATATATGATTATGGTAAGTGATGAGTAATTAATTTAATTTTAAACATAAAAATTTATAATTAAAAAATTATTATGACATAATAATTTGATGAAATGAATAAAAATTGTGAAATGAAAAATAATATTATTTAATTATAAAACTTTATTTAATGATAATTAAGCAAAAAAATGAATAAATGTATTATTATGCACTGCTAATTAAATATTTTTTTAAAAAAATTGGAAATTAATAATATTAATGGTAATTAATTAAGTAAATTTTGAGATAATTTTGATAATATTTTAATTAGGGTGTAATCATTAATATATTTACTAATTTAAATAATATTTTAATTAATAATATATAAACTAGTAAATATACAAGTTAACAAAAATATTATTTATATTTTAATAAATCTACAATTATTAATATATTTATTGTTTAAACAAATAATTAAATATAAATATATAATAATTAATATAAATACTGTTAAATTAAAAATGTAATTTCAATATGTAGTAATTAGTAATTAAACTAGTAAAGAAATAATTAAATATATAAAAAATAAATAAAATAATAAATCATCTATTAAGTTATTAAATAAGATAACCTAACTATGAAATATAATTAACATATTTACTTTGTAGTTAGTAAATAATACATTGAATTATACATTAGTTATTCACAAATAATATATTTTACTAGAAAATAAGAAATTAATAAAATAATATTTTCAAATTACAGTTAATTTTTAAATATTTTTGGATGATTTTGTTAATTTACTTGATTAATATTTTATTGAATGTTTTACATTATTTAAAGAATAATCACATTCTATTTAATTTTTTTGGTTAAATTTATAACTAAATACAAAAAGAAAATCAATTTTTTTAATTAGTAAAGTTTTAATATTTTCATATATCTAATATGTGTGTGTGAAGTGAAGTGACAGAGTGAGAAATGAATGTGTGATAATAAATGTAGAGTGAGAAGAAAAGGGGTATATATGCTTTTCTTTGACTTTTGAAGGATATTTTGAAAATAAAAAAAGGTGTTATAGCAGTTAAAATTGAGGAATGTATAGTTCGTTTGTTATTATTTTGTGAAGTTGAAAAATATTTTCACAAAAGCTAAACAAACGTAGTCCAAATTGGACCCAATTAAACTCGCTTCATTGCCATATCTATAAATTATTTTAACAAAAAAACAACGCCACCCCCATGTTGTTGGATTCACATTTAAATGTACAGTAGCAGATCCAGCACACCGGGCTCCAGATTGGGCCTAATGCCAACAAAATTGAGGTCCCAATTTTCTGACATCTTTGGCATAGTC
Source organism: Jacaranda copaia (assembly GCA_014898725.1). Classification (NCBI taxonomy): domain Eukaryota; kingdom Viridiplantae; phylum Streptophyta; class Magnoliopsida; order Lamiales; family Bignoniaceae; genus Jacaranda; species Jacaranda copaia. Next base: position 744,915 of record JACGDI010005404.1, on the reverse strand, counting down.
AATTTGAAAGCACGAACGTGGCCCAACCCCAAATCCCATCAATAACTCCGGGCTGCATTTCGACTGGTATATTGCCGATGCGCACCACCATTGGCTCTAGCCCCTCCACTTCCTTGGTGGCTGTGGGGGCGGTGGTTTTGGTGTTGATGGTTAGCATGCCTTCGATCTTGCTTCGACTGGGCTTTTAATTCTCTGGGCTTCATCTGAATGCCGTTAATTTCTTCCAAAGTCTCTAAAACCGCCTCCATACTGGGCCGATTTTTTGGGTCGGGCTCGAGACACTTTAGTATGAGTTCTGCTGTCCCGTGTGCCGCCCTTGATGGGTACTGGCCCAGAAGTCGTGGATCGATTAGTTTTTTCAACTTCCTTTTGTCAGGTAGGGAAGGCTTGGCCCATTCCACCAAATTAGTTTGCCCGTTGGGCCGATTGAGATCGACCACCCGTAGGCCCGTTATTATCTCCAATAATACCACTCCAAAACCATAGACATCACTTTTTACATACAAATGACCTGCAAGTGATCACATAAACACAACTTTAGTAGTAATAGAATTGACTAAGAGGGTGGTTGAGTGACCTTATAAGCTTATAAGATTATAAGATATATTTATAAATTTATAAAATAGCCTATAAGCTTCCAAAATAAAGTAGTATAATTTTATGAACCCCTTAAAAAAAGGAAAAGAGTTTCTAATTGATTTTGAAAATTTCAATAAGTTCCATTCACTTTTAATCATATCAAATATAAAATTATCAGTACTAATTTCATAAGTTCCAAATTATATTTTATCCATAGATTTTAAAAACTTATTTTTAAAATAAAAATGACATCTTATAAATTTTAAAAACATTTTATGAATTGTATAAACTTATCAAATCTTTTCAATATGTTTAGCCAAACATACTTTAATCCGTTGTATTTCCCTTTTCTTTGCTTTTTTTTTTCTTCAATTTATATACACTACAAGTACCTGTAGCTACGTACTCAGGGGCAGCATAGCCATAAGTACCGAGAACCTTTGTGGTTACATGTGAGTTGCCATCGACCGGACCTAACTTGGCAAGTCCAAAATCGGAAAGCTTTGCATTGAACTCCTAAAAATAATTGGAAATAATGACAAATCAGTAATATAAAATTCTTACATATATATATATATATATATTTTAAGACCCTGTGTTTTAAGGATCACAACTTACCCCATCGAGTAATATGTTGGAGGCCTTAAAATCTCTATAAATAACTTGTTTTTCTGTATTGTGCAAGAAAGCAAGCCCTCGTGCTGCCCCTATTGCTACTTTAATCCTTCTATCCCATGGAATTGGTTCCGCTGCATTATGTGGAAAATAAATAAATAAATAAATAAATCAAATGCAATTTTAGATATATAAATCAATTTTTTATTTTTTATTTCAAAAAAAATCTCTTATCTTATCTTTTCTTTTTTGGAGAAAAAAGAGTAATGAAATTAATTAAACATCAGAGTTAACAAGAAGAATATTGTGGCTTACTTCTGAAGAGGTGACTTTCTAAGCTTCCCTTTTGCATATATTCATAGACCAGCAGAAACTGTCTTTCCTCCCAACAATAACCCAATAGTTTAACAAGATTGGGATGACTAAATTTTCCCAAGAATTTTACTTCTGCCTACACCCATAAAAAATTAAATAAATAAATAAATATTTTTGAGCAATAATCATATGCTTTCCTTTATAATTTATCATGAACCAAGAAATCATGAATATAGACATGACTACACGGATTGACGGATATATAATTACATACTTCTTTTTAACAGCACTTCACTTTAATATATTAACAGAAAAATAACAGAGGTAAAAGTAAGGGCTGTTTGGTTTCATTTTCATTTCCAGTTTCTAGCATTTTCAAATTGGTGAAAATTAATTATATAATATGATGTGAAAATAAAAATGTGTTTGAATGAAATGTTTTGAAAATGTAATAATTAGGTTGATTTTAATAAGTTGTAGGTGGTAAGAGATAGAAATAATGGAATAGATAGAAAATATATAGGTTATTAGGATACGATACATAAATTATTGAAAAATATGCTTTGAAAATGAAAATAATATTGTATAAAAATGTGTAAAAAGTGATATATTTTATTTTTAAAATAGTAGAAAATATGAAAATAGAATGTGGAAATGAAACCAAACAACCTCTTTATTTGAAAAGGTAGTTAATGAAAATAACTTGAAAGTGAGTTTATATTTGAATAAATTATTGAAAAAATAATAGTCATATTGTATTTATTAAATTGTAGGTGAAGAGATATAATAATAAAATAGAGAAAAAATATACATGTTATTGTACAAAGATATATAGGTATTGAAGAATGTATTTTGAAAATAAAAATAAAAATAATATTGGCTGAAAATATAAAAAAAATAATGGGAATGTTTGATTATATTTTTTGTTTGATTTTATTATGTATTTTGGAAAATTGAATTATTGAAGAATGTGAAATCTATTTTTTGATATGTTTATTTATGTATTCGGCGAGATATTTTTTTATTGTAATAGTTAAATCAATATTTTTTTATTAATTTTTGAAGTGAAAATAGAATTTACTGATTTTTTTAATATTAAAATAATAATAAAATGTAATATATATAATATATATATGTTGGAGAATGTGCGTTTTGAAAAAAATGGAGACATATTAAATTATATTTTTTCAAAATAATATTATTTTAGGAAAATATAAACAAACCAAGCTAAAATATTTTAATTTTCAATCAGAAAATGTGAAAGTGGGTTGAACATTAAACCAAGTGTGCCCTTTAGTTATGAGCTTATATACAAAGTATTGATTTTTCCTTTTTTATATTGGTCAAGTCCTTATATATTATAAAGAAATAAAATTTTCAGCCCTAGCTAGATTCAATTAAAAAATATATAGAGTAATAGGAGTGTAAACAAATCGAGCCAAGCCCGAATCTAATAAGTTTAAGTTCGACTCGTTTATTAATTCGCGAGCTCGAACTCAAGCCGAGCTTGATCGAGTTTAAAAAGCCAAACTCAAGCTCGATTAATTGAAATAGACGAATGCTAGGGGCGAATCTTATTGAACTTGACTTAATAAAACTCATTATAAAAAAATAGAAAAACTCAATTCGTTAAGCTTGAATTCAAATTCATATAGATTTAAATTAACTAGAGTTCATTTAAACTCAAAACTAAATCTATAATTATAAATTTTTTAAATAATTTTGCTTTATTTTTTTTAAATAAAAAGCTGAATTATTATTATTTTCTTATATTTATAAATTTTATTATATTGACTTAAATTATAATTATATATATATGTATGTATATATAATAAAAAAGTTCGTTTAGGCTTACGAGTTTTTCGAGTTGAATATTATTAAGTTCGGCTCTACTTGGACTTACAAAAATTAAGCCAAATACGAACTTTTATCAAGACGAATTTGAACTATTTACGAATAGTTTTGTCTCATTTACACCTTTATAGAGTAGGGAGAAAAAAAAATCGATAGTTGCAGAAAATTTTGGTCACTCGATCTAATGAAGTTGTCAACTCCAGCTAAGAGACTTGGATAATAAAACATGCCTGAAATTAAGATCTTGACTTTTCAATAAAAATAAAAGTTTGACTTATACGAACATCCATTATTATTTTTATTTGTTTAAACCAAGAATACAAAGAAAATGTTATTTTGCATCATTATTATTCTTTTCTCCCAATAGTAAAATATAGTAATATACCTTAAAATGTGAGAAAAGTAGATGATTAAGCAAAATGGTGCTATACAATTATCTAACCCATAATTCAAAGCATCCATAATTAAGAAATTGGCTGCATACAATTGGTAGATCCAATGGTTAAACATGATGGTTGCGTCCTCGCTTGTAATAATCTCAAATTTTATAAATAAAATTTAAAATTTTATCCTTTTTTAATATTAAATTGAACTGCAACATTAGTTTCGCTCTTTAAAATTACAAATATTGAATTTGCCGGGGATGCAACGTTGTTAAATACATTTATGGGTGTTTATTTTTTGCACTATAATTCTTATCTTCCACAATTTGTTGAAAAATTATTGTAATATGGATTTGAAAAATATAAATTTTGAAATACAAATGTGAGCGCTCACCGGAAAATTTGAAATAAGGTTAGTTTTTCTTTCCACGATCATGACAAAAAAATTATGCGTTTTTAAATTTAAAAAAAAATTAAAACCATATGACAAAATATTAATTACTAATAACTAACCTGCCATTCTTTGAGGCCCTGTTCACTGTCCGGACTAGACTTCTTGACGGCGACAGGCATACCAATCCCAACCCTTGATGGGGCATATGTTTTTTCATCAATATATCCCTTGAACACCCTTCCGAAGCCTCCCTCTCCCAGCACTGTATCCGGCCTGAAATTTCTGGTGGCGCTTTTCAGCTCCGCTAGCGTGAACATTTTCAGGTTTGGAGTGATGATCTGACCGCTCGGCGGAACCGCCGCCCCCCCACCACCACCACCGTCCCCGCCGCCTAGATCAGCTGCCGGTGGCGGCGAAGGGTGGGTGTTGTTGCTGCTGCTGCGGACGTCTTTCATCTCCTTTGCTTCATTATTATGGACTGGAAAAGAAAAAATCACATGGAACAACGAAGAAAGGGGAAACAAAAATCACACACACAACGATGATACTTGTATATATATATATATATATCTATGCATGTACCCGGGCTGGGGGGTCTGATGTTGTTGATGGGGAGATTATCAACGGGCTTTAGCCAGCAGTTCCCCATTTGAGTCCCCTTTAATTAATTCTCTCCTTGAATTTTTTGTTTCTCTCCCTAAGGTTTGATGGACAGACCGCAAAAGTAAGGAAAATTTGTTGGAAGGAGATGAGAGGGAAGGAGGAAAGTGTTGTGGTTTGGCACGAAGAAATTAGCAGCCCACTTTCGATCTATTACCCATCGCTGCATATACATATCTCAAATATATATATATATATATATACATCCCCCACCTGGGCTTGTGCACGAAGAAAACTTTTTTTTCTTCGTGGACTTTTTCAAACTATCCTTCCACTCTCTCTCTCTCTCTCTCTCCCCCCTTCGCCCCCACCCATTATTTTTATAGTACTTTTAATCGATGCATGCTTTGATTAAAAATAATTAATTTTGTTTAACCAATCTTTAATATTTTGATGCAACTGACTTTTTTTAAATGTATTCTTGATGTCGTGGCACACTATTTTTGATGGGTATAATATAAATAATAATTATATAGATAAATAATAAATGTTCAAAACAGATATATCACCTTAAAAAATATAAAACTATACATAACATAAAAAAATCAATATGACTTTTTAATAGTTCTTCGTTCTCATCTATGTCATTGGTCTCCACATTTTCAAAATATTTGTGATTTTTCTTTCTACTTTCCCGTCAATTGAATTTGTGACAGATACTAATTAAAAAGAATTGATAAGATTGTTTTGTAAAATTAATTTTAAGAAGAATATATAATTAATTTGTAAATTGTAAGAAGAAAAGAGTAAAGTGGGAGAACATTGGAGTTGGAGTAGGTGGTCTTTTACTGAAATGGAGTATCATTTGTACCACTTTTCTTCATCAAAAAATTAAATATTTAAAAGTAATATAAGTATATCATTATTTACTGTAGCGATGTGAAAACCAGCATTCTGTAAGTAGGACACTTTTTTATTTACATAATATGGGTAAAAATATAAATAAAATTCTAACTATTATTAATATTTAATGCTTATGTTGGGATCTTAAAAAAATTTAGTAAGAAAAACATTTAAAGAATGAAATATGAGTTTTTATAATGTGAAGTGAGGCAAAACAAAAATATATATTTTTTATTTTTTCTTATTATAATTCAAGGACTAAGCAAGCATAACCTAAAAGGTAAATTATCTTCTAATGGAGAGTGATTCTTGTTTTGCTTTCTTTGCATTAACTCTTTTCGGACTCAAATTATGGACCTAGAAAAAGAAAATGTAAAATCATGTTAAATTTGTATTAAAAAATTATAATTATGTGAATCCACAATGCAAAAGTAAAAGCAAAAGGGATGAATTTCCACATTGGGCATCCGAATTACTTATGATTATTAGGGGTGGTTAAAAACAAAATTGCTCGAAAATCCAAAAAATCAAATCAAACTGAACCGAACTCAGTTCGGTTCGATTTGATTTTTAGTTTTGTATTTCAAAAAAATTGATTTTTGGTATGATATTTTACTTGATTAATCAAAAACAAATTAAAAATTGAAAAAAATAAAATAAAATAAAAAATAAAAAAAACTCCTACAAATCCATAATTTATATTATGATGTCATTGGATAAATTATTAAATATAAATATCAGCAAAAAGAAAATTTTTTATTTATGTCGTGCCTCTTATACTAAATAAGAAAAGCAGCATCAGGTTAATAACAAAAGTAACTGTAGACTAATGCGACACAATATATTGTTAGTTATATCCTTAATTAGTAGGCGGTACAAGTAAGTGTTTTCCTAATATGCGACCAAAAAGTTTGTCACCTTAATTAGTTTTTTTGTTTGTTTTAACACTATCTTAATTAGTTTAAAAAGAAAGAAAAATAAAATGTGAAAGGAAGTCCTGAAGGTATAGCGATCACATGACATCAAAGTCAATGACTGTGTCACCTCCTCCAATCACCGCCCATTTTACGCGGGCCCACTTCATTTGTGACACATTTATTAGTCTAAGGGCCTTCTTGGTGATATATTTGTTTTCATTTTCCATTTTCAATAGTTTCAAATTTTTAAAAAGTAGTTAAAGAAAATGAATTGAATATGAAATTGTATTTGAATAATTTGTTGAAAAAGTAATAAATATATAGAATTTAATAACTAGTATGTGAAGAGAAATAGTAATTAATACGAGTATTCATGAATTAGGTTGGATCAGATTTGTAAGAAAAATCACCCCGAACCAATTAAATTAAATCGAATTGGATTGGATCGGATTTCATGGAATTGGATCTCCAAACTAAAATCAAACTAGTTCAATTTAAGTCAGGTTGGTTCGGATCGAGTAATTGAGTATACCTCTTCAATTTTAATTTTAATTTTAATTTTTTAAATTTTACCTTTTAAAAAATTAAATATTATTTTGAGTATTGTGGGTGGTTTTGTGGGCAGTTGACTGGAGGAAAAAGAAAAGAATGGGGGAGGAGTTTAGGGATTTAGAATGAGGGGAAAATAAAGTGACTAAAGGTTAAAGATAGAAACAGAAAAGAAAAATGAAGAAAATTTGTGTGTGTGTGTATATATATATATATATATTATATTTTAATTTTTAATCGGGAAATCGAGTCGGATCAGATTAGCTCAGGTACACAAAATTGAATCTGAGTTTAAATCAATCATTAATTGATTTTTATTGAATTTTACCCAATTGGACCCAATTATCCGATCTAATCCGAACCAATTAAGTTGGTTTCGGTGTAGTCATCTGGTTCATTAGGTAAATTTGATTAGATGAACACTCCTAGTAATTAGTAATAATGAAAATAAAGAGAAAAGATGCATAAATTACTAGCAAATGTATTTTGAAAATAAATATGAGCTGCGATTTTTGTGAAAATAGTGATAAATCATTGATAATTCATTTTTAAATAGTAAAAATAAATAAAAATGAGTTCGATAACGTAAACAAACATGCCTTTACATTTTTGTCAATCCTTAATTTATTTAAATGTATGTGGGGCGGGCGGGGAGGGCTGGGTTCTGGACATAATGAATGCTGGAAAATTAGTGTCGCCTGTCCAAACCCTGGACTTAATTGGGTTTTGGTGAATTTACTTTGACTGCTTCTTCTTAATTTTATATTTGTACAGCTGTGCGTGGGTGAGTTGCATTTGACTATTTCCAGTTTGAGTTTCTAGTGCTTCTCTTTTTCTTTTTTCTTTTTATATGAAATTGGTCAGGGGAGAAGTACTAATTAATGCTTTAAATCCCTGTCCGAAATAATTGTGTAGCCAATTCATCAACTTGCGACAAATTTAGGTCGTATTAGGTAATATATCTACCAAACTATTGGGAATTTGATGAAAATCTTAACAATTATATCCTCGTATATGCCTTCAAATAAAGGGATAAAATTATTTTGCCATCTTAACTTAATACTCATCTTTATATTTTGCCACTTAAATAAATTTTTGTTATATTTTGCCCTTTATAAGTAAAAATTATAAGGCATCATCTATAAGTCGTAATGTGATTCACTTGATTTTGAAGGGTAAAAGTATCCAAATTTGCACATTTTATCCAATAGCCACCCCAATTTAAAAATATATTCACAAATTAGGTATATGCATGTATTTCATCTCTTTTTTTCTATAACTATTTCACCACAAAGAGAAAAAAGAAAAATAAATAACTTTAATATTTGCTCGTATTTCTTTTAAGAAAATTCTTTCCAATTTGTTGAATCATAAATTCTTTAATTTGTTTCACCAAATCTTAAAATGAAATAAATCTGGTCATTTTTAATTACTTAAATGAAAATATAAATTTATATATTTTATAAATGGAAATATAATTTTTTGTAACTTATGAATGGAAATGAAAATATAATTTTTATAATTTATAAATGGAAATATAATTTTTATTAACTTTTTATATTTTAATTTCTTAAATGGAAATATAAATTTTTATAAATTATAAACAAAATATCAATTTTTATAATTTATAAATGCAAATGCAAGTTTATTAAATTTGTAACAAAAATTTTAAAATTTTTAATTAGTATATATATGTATATATAAATATGAAAAAGGGTGAGTGGGTGGAAAATAAATGAGTAAAGTGAAAGATAAATAAAAAATAATAATAGGTTATAGAGTTTCGAGTATTTTAGATAGGGATGACAATGGAGAAAGTTTGGCAAAACCCAAGATTTAGACTCGTTAAGATTTTTATGGACCCAAAACTTGTCCTACCCTGCTTTGCCCTGCCCCCAACCCATCCCGAACCTTTGTCTAACGGGTTGGACCCATTAAATCCGTTTAAAATGTTAAAGAAAAATAACATCACATTAACTTCCTAATATGAGAAATAATATGATTAACAAAAATTTATTGTTTAAATATTTATATATGCATGCTTTAGTCTTTGAAAAATGATAAATTACATATATTATCATTATTTGTATATATTGAATGTATAAGCTATTTATTATGACAATATTATTATTTTTATATAAAAACATATATGTGATATTCATATTTTATCATACATATATATATATATATGAATACAAACCACATAAATATATACATAATAAATAAAATTAGTATATATAATATTTAGCAGGGTGGGTCCGAATTTAAAAACTGAAACCCAAGACTTATCCCAAAGCCCGTTTATACTTTCAAAACCCACCTTAAATGGGACGGGTCCGGGGTTGATTTGAGTTTTATCTTAATTCATTACTATCCCTAATTTTAAATGTACAATTATTAAAAATTAAAATAAATATTTTAAGAGTTAAAATTGAAAAAAATACCATCATTTAAAAAATTATTCTGCGAATCCGAAAACGTTGTGAGAAAAATTAAAAAAAAATAAAAGACCTCTGTAAAATAGAAAAGGCCGGGAAAAATCCGATTGTGGTAGCGAGGTGAGATAGGTGTGGGCGCGAGATTCTCCAAAATGCCCATAGTCTCAGTGTCCGTACCGAGTAAAGGTCCCATGCTATAATCATTTTGTTTAGTCGAATAAATTAGGATGTATGGAGTATGGACCGGGTCAGGGGTACGTAAAAATTGATGACGTTTCCGCTGTAAATATAGAATTATTTTGGTTCATAGAAAAAATCACATCCTTACTCGGTTTGGTACTCAAATTGGTTGTTGATAGCCATATGAGCAGAGCAATCGCCCGTCGGTTTCTCAGAACGCGTCTTGTTTCCGCCACATCGAGATTGATGCGGCTTTCCCTTATACACAAATTACATACACATGGATATTATATACACGCGTCTGTATGTATATATGTATATTCTTAGTATATATGATATATACCTTTTGATGTAGTTTTTGAGGTGAGTCAAAATTTAAATTCCATTCTTCAACATAGCATAAATATAAAGTTTTACAATAATTTTTAAGTATTGTTATTTGCACTCCAAAATTTGTTATTAACACCCAAATTTATTTTTAGTCTATAGAAATTGAGAATTGCATCACTTTATGTTTAAAATATCATTTAATGTAAATTGATGGATAATTATGCCCTTAGTGTGCTTGATGAGGTTGAAAGTCGTTTATAGTAAAAGAATAGTGTTTGGGGTATATTTGAGCACAGAGATCAAGTAGTCCAATTGATGTTCTTCTCGAGATTTGAGATCTGCAACAGCAACACAAGTTAAACTAGCCAAGGTGCCCCCAACTAAAGCACTCCGACTCTCAAGTCAGTTCTGGTCGAAATATGATAACCGAACAGAATATTGAGAGTTTAGGTGTATTTGGCATTGCATGGAGCGTGGTTGGCTATGAGGTATTTATAGCCTTTTCCTGGTGTGTGATTTATCGAAGGTGCTCCAGTTAGATGCATTGGGCTTTAGTCCTTGCCAGGGGGTTGATGGTCATTCTAGATCTCGGTATTGTTTCAGGTGGCTCCATCTCCTATTTTTCAAGGTGAACAGTATCTTTGGTAGGCACCTCCCTGTTAAAGGTGGTGGCAGCAACTGTACCGGCTGTCACGTGCTACTAATGTGGAGGCATGCTGCCTATCAAAGTAATAAATGCGGCATGGATCTAAATCAGCGTCGGGGTAAGTCATGCGGTCGATATCAATCGAACCGACCTAGCTAGTCAATTATGGAGATGATAGAATATGCCTGAATAGATGAAACTTCTTGTCGAGTGCGTTCAGTAACAGTATACTCGACCAGATAATTGTCGTTAAATGACTTAGCCCAAAACTGATGTTGGACCTGTTGAGCTAAATGGGTCTATTGGGCTATCTCATATCATGAGTCCTTCCCACTCACGGTCTTAATCAAGCTTGTTGACGAGCAGGAGCAAGGAGTACTTTTGCGGTTTCAGCGATTATTCACATTCAATCGGGGTTTTGCCAAATTGACCAGGATTTTTGAATTCTCGACTAGGATTTTTAAACTCTCAACCAGGGTTTGTGGTAGTTCTACTGCATTTAATGCGTCGATTACTTCGTATAATACAAAACATACGGAGGCAGGGTGTAATTATAACTGACACTTGGGTTCCCATGCATGAACACTTATAAATAATGAGGAACATGACTTCATTTACACTTTTGCTGAATCTATATTTAGTTAAATCCCTGCCTTTGAAGCTCTCCAACTTTTGTGCGCTTAGAGTTTGCAAGATATCCACTATAAGTTACTCTGCCTATTTATTCTTTTTTGACTTTTCTTTTGTGAGAAAATATCTTCCAGTTTTAATAGCAAGGACAGTAGGTCTGAGAGTGTGGCCTATTAGGGGGAGACTAGGGGTGGAAATACATTTGAAACATCTCGTGAGAGTGAACCGGGTAGTTCATTGAGTGATAGCTCGAGTTTGAGTAGTTCCAATAGCTAGAGCGATGTGAGGGTTGTTTTTGAGGGTGATGCTAGCCCGAGTAATGTTCTTGCAACTTGGGGTCAACTGTTTACCCCAGACCATTATACAGAAATAGCCTCCAAAATAACCCCCACTGACCTAATACGAATTAGGACAATGTACCATATCCTCGAGGAGTATGAACTATTAGTGCCAGAAGCTCAGGGTAGAATGCATCAATTTCCCTGGGGGTGTATAACAGTATTTGAGGAAAGGTTAATATATGGCCTTAGGTTTCCCCTCGCATAAGCAATAGTCGACCTCTTAATAAGCTTGGAAGTTTGCATAACTCAGTTGCTTCCTAACTGTTTCGCCATACTATATAGCTTTGCTGTGCTAATGCACTTGTTTAATCAACTCATCTCCTTCATCAATTTTTCAAATTTATTTGATTTACCCATATTGCAAAAGTCGTGTAATACCAAAGAGTTTGATATCTACTACTTAACTGCTTGACCTTGCCAAAAAGTTTTAGTATTCCCCGCCTCTTCTTACGGCCAAGAGTGAAAAAAATATTATTTCTATGTTTAGGGGCCAAGGGTTCTTGCCATTTCGGTTGGTGGAGAGGGCTTATGAAGATGCATAGGAACCAGACACCTAGTTGGCCTAACGCGTTCATTAGGGATTTAGTCAGATTTAGGCATGTGGAGGCCTGAGTTCTAACTGAAGAAAGGTCTCTGGTATTGGCTGGCTTGTTGCTGGCCCAACTCGACCTGCCTATGGCTGATCAACTAGGTAGAAATTCTCATTGATCGTTTTAATTATGACTGCTTATCTTTCTGTTTGACTCTAATATTTGCTTATTTTGTTTGTGTTTGCAGATCAAGAAGAAGTAATGACTTGACGTCGAACTGAAGCTCAAGATAGAGCTCTAAGAAACAAAGAGTGTCATTGAGCTGTTGCTACTCAGGGAGAAGGAGCTCCTGCAGAACTAGTGGGTTCGACATGATTGATGTTGGCTCCTCCACTCCTAGAAATTAAATAACAGCCTGAAACCCAACCTACTCGTTGGGAGAAGCTTGTTCCTAGCAGTCCCATGGGTCGAGGAAAAAGGTAAATGGTCGAGTAGGGAGGCTCGGCGCCAAAAATGATTATAGGGGGCAAAGGGAAATAAAAAGCAGTGACAGGCTATGACCTATTCAGAAAACCCGATGATGGAGTATTATTCCAACTTCCTCAGCTGTCTCCTTCTCGATTTGCCACTAACTAAGCCCAGGAAATAACTGATCGACCTCCATTATCCAGGGAGGAATGACCGGCGGCAATACTTTGAAGTGGCTGATGTCAGGGCTTTTCATAGCCAACTAGAAAAAATTGATGAGCCTCAGTCAGGTCTGGGCTCTCCGGGCATTGTCCTACCACTGTAATATGGTAAGCGTGAGATCAAAAATTTCTCTTTTGTTATAGCATTGTGGAGTAACATCCTTATGTTCCGAGTGGGACAACTGGGCTACAATATTTTCTGCCAATCTAAGCTGGCCCTGGCGAATAAAGAAGAGTTGCAAGGAGAAGGGGATATGAAAACTCTCAAGGTGCAGCTCGAGTTCTCCCAACTCCAGGTTGAGAAACTAAATAAAAAGGTGGCCGATCTATAGAAGTAGCTCGACTTCAAAGATCAGTAATTGGTCCAGGCGATCAAAGAGCAGAGTCAAATGAACTCCATAATAAAGAAGGCTCACTTAGACTTGCAGGTGAGCTTTACTTTTGGTTAGGCTCAAGGCCGTGCAAAGACAACCAATAAGGTGAAAGAGGCCTTTAACCACCACTTTTTGATGATGAGATGTGAGGCGGTTGAATAATTTATCTTTAGCTTTGCTTTTTAGGATGCGAGCATGATCATGTCCTTTGATAATGCTCGCAAAGCATTCCACAAGGTTGTGAAACAGCTCGAGCACTTGGAATATGCTTTCTGACATGAAGATAAGAGCAGGATAAGCCTTACACTGAATGAGAAATTGGAGCCTTATTCCGACCCTGAAGAGGGTGGAGTCGAGCAGGCCTTGGGGAAAGAAGCTACGATCATTGTGCTGGATGAGCCCCTAACTGAAGCTCAGAAGAAGAAGGCCAAGATTGATGCAAAGTTAGAACAGTTGGCTGAGGAATTCACGTTCACTGAGGACCTTGTGGTGCAGCTAAGGGAGAAATAGGTCAATGTGGCGTAGTATGTGCTAGGCTCGATCAACTTCATGAGTGATGTCATGGGGCCTTCCAAACCACCTCGAGCTATTTTGCCCCTTACGTGTGTGATGCTGGAGTCGGACTCTGAATGGCCTGAGGGTGACTAAGCGGAGATGAGGCAGAATTAAATTGGCCTTTCTACAATCTTTTTTTTTTATGTAATGATGATCAACTGGTTGGTGAATAAAGACTGATTTTCATTTCCATATTGTTGCGTTAAAGATAGCCATTGAATCTCATCATATCTAATTCGACTGTCATAATAATGTGGAGAATACCTAGTAAAACATTTGGTTATCACTATCATAATGAAGAAAATTTAACAACACTGTTATCAACTTTGTCACCTTTGATTAATATTGTCTGTTGCGCAATAATTTATTTGCATAATTGCGTTGTTGATTTTTAATATCTCTTGGTCGACTACTAAGTCAACTATTGAATTTAGATGGAAAACTAAAAGGTCGATAGGGTCGATGCGAGTCCATTAGCTTTGATGTTATTTATCCATCAACTATGAGGTTGACGAAAATGTGCATTACTACTTGGAGCTACTAATTCATCGACTATGGGGTCGACTAGGGACTTGGTGGCATGAAGCCGCTTGAGTGGCAGCGAAGGGCTACTTAGTTGTTAACTACAGGGTTAACTAAAGTCTTAGCAGAGTGAATCCATTTGAGTGGTAGCGAGGGGTTGCTTATTCATCGACTACAGGGTCAACTAAGTCCTTGGTAGTATGAAGCCATTTGAGTGGTAGCGAGGGGCTGCTTATTCATTGACTACAGGGTCGACTGGGGTCTTGGCAGCATGAAACTACTTGAGTGGCAATGTGGGGCTGCTTATTCATCAACCATGTGGTCGACTAGGGTCTTAGCGGCATAAAACTGCTTGCGTGGCAGCGGGAGGCTACTTATTTGTTGACTACAGGGTTGACTAGGTTCTTGGCGGCATGAAGCCACTTGAGTGGCAGAGAGGGGCTACTTTTTTGTCGATAATGTTATAAGCTTCTTGGTGACGCTCGTCGATAGTTTTGAGGTTAAGTTTTTTCTCCAACATATTTCTTAGTGGATGGAAATGAATAACTTAAGTCGTATGTTGGATTAGCTCTGAGGGGATAACTGCTTTAGACCCATAAACTAGACCGTAAAGGATATGACCAGTGGTTATTTGAGGAGTTGTCTTGTATGCCCATAACAAGCCAGGTAGGTCATTTGCCCAATTTGAGCTAGTTTCCTTTATCCTAGTTTCAGATGATTGAGGATCATTCTATTAGTTACTTCCATCTAACTGTTCGATTGAGGATTTCCCACTGAAGTGAAATATTGTGCAATTCCCAAGGCGTCGCACCAACCTCTAGTGCGCTTGCTCTAGAATTGGATGCCATTATATGAAATAAGTACTTAGGCAGACCAAAATGACAGATAATATTCTTCCATATGAAACTCTTGATGGCTGCATTCGTTATCTTAAGAACAGCCTCAACCTCAATTCATTTAGTAAAATACTCAGCTGCGATGATTATGAATTTTAGTTGCCCATCAATCTTAGCAATGAGCCCAAAATATCAATTTTCCACTGATCAAATGGCCAATAAATTTGGACATTGGCAATTGGCGCTACGGGTTGATGTGGCAAATTTGAATGGACTTGACATGATAAACATTTGCACGCAAAATCCACCAAGTCTTTCAATAATATTGGCCAAAAATATACATACTTGATGATTTTGTGGGCCAAAGATCTTTCACCAGAATGGTTGCCACATATATCTGCATGGATGTCTTGTAATACCTCTAGAGCTTGATCAGGATCTAAGCACCTCAAAGGGGGTCCGGAGATTGACCTCCATACAACTGAGCATGTTTGTTGAGTGCAAATTTGGTAGCTTGACCTCAAAGGTGTCGAGCCTTATTTTTGTCCTTTGGGATGATGCCTTGGTTCAGATAAAGTTTAACGAGGACCTGCCAAGAGGGTGTAATCTCCTCAATGCTTGTTATCAAATTTTCATCATGAGGTCCAATCGATGGTCTATTAGAAACTAAAAATGTGATCTTTCTATCTCTCATGCCCTTTGTCAAGCTTGCAAACATCAAGAGAGCATCCGCCCGTTCATTCTTAGATCGAGGTATTTGACTAAGAGTGAACCACTTGAATAACTATTGCAACTTTTTTACCTCGACTAGATATCGACTCATCATTAAGTCTTTGGCTTCAAAATTTCCGTCAACCTGTTCAGCTACTAATTGGGAGTCTGTGATGGCAACTAAATGCTTGACTCTCTGATCGAGCGCCATTCTCATCTTCGCAAGAAGGGCCTTATATCCTGCCTTATTGTTTGTGACTGCATAGTTCAATTTTATTGTAAAATTGTATTCCTCTACATTTGGGGAGTGGAGAGCAACTCCTACTCCTCCTCTGGATGTGGTTGATGATTCATTGATGTCTAGGGTTTAAACAAAAGGGGCTTCGGGAATTTGTTTGGGCAAGTCAACTCACTCAGCAATAAAGTCAACCAGAACCTGTGCTTTGATGGCTGTTCGAGGCTGAAAAGTAATATCAAATTCTCCCAATTTGATTGCCTATTTGGTCAGTCTTTCAGATGTATTCGGCTTTGTCAATATCTACTTTAATGGTTGGTTGGTCAGCACTGTGATAAAATAAGACTGGAAGTATTGTCGTATCTTTCGAGCCGTAGTCACTAATGCTAAGGCAAATTTCTTGATTCCTAAGTAATTATGTTCCAGCCCTTGGAGTGACTTGCTGTAATAGTAGATCAATCGATGGCTGCCCTCTCGGGTCAAGACCAATATTGAGCTGATTGATACTGCAGAGATCACCAAATATACCTAGAGCACTTCTCCCAATTCAAGTTTTGCCAACATGAGTGGGCAAGGCTAAGTACTGCTTCAACTCGACCAACGCCTGATCACACTGTTCAGTCTATTGGAAACTTGACTTCTTGACACTTCTGTGAATTTTGAAAAAAGGTAAACTCTTATCGGCCAATCTCGCAATAAACCTCCCTAAGGCTATAATCCTTCCAAACAACCTCTAAACATCTCTGACTATTCTTGAAGTGGTGACATCGAGAATTGCCTGAATTTTCTACGGGTTCGCCTTAATGCCTCTTTGGCTGATCATGTAGCCCAAAAATAATCCTCTACGGACCCCGAAGGTACACTTATTGGGGTTCAACTTTAAACCAAACATTCTTAGGATTGCAAAAGTATGATTGAGGTCGAATAAGTGGTCTTGAGCTTTTTCTATTTTTATAATCATGCTGTCAACGTAAACCTCCATTAATTTTTTAATTTCATCTTTGAACATAAAGTTGATGAGTCGCTGGTAAGTTGCTCTAGCATTTTTCAATCTAAAAGGTATGACTAGAAAGAAGTATAGCCCATTAAGAACAACAAAGGAGGTTTTATTCTTATCCTCATGAGCCATGAAAATCTAATGATTGCCTTGAAATGCATCCATCATGCTCAATAACTCACAACCAGCAGTTGAATCAATTAATAAATCTATCCGAGGCAGGAGGTAAGGATATTTAGGACATGCTTTATTTAAATATGTGAAATCATTACACATCTGCCATTACCCCTCATTCTTTGGGACTAGTACAACATTACAAAGCCAAGAGGGATATTGAATTTCTACAATATAACCTACATCTAATAATTTCCTGACCTCCTCCTCGATAATCTGTGTCCTCTCCGAATTGAATGTTCTCATCTTCTATCTAATTGATTTGTACGAGGGGTTGACATTAAGGCGATGCATAATGATAGTGGGGTGGATTCTCTGGAGGTTAGATGCCCTCCATGCAAAGACACTAATATTCTTTCTCAGGAAATCAACGATAAGACACTCTAAATAGGGGCCCATGTCTATTTCAATACGGGTCATCTTATCGGGGTTTCCCTATTCGAGTTCAATGGTCTTAAATTCCCCAATAGGCTCTACCCTAGCATTTTCCAACTTTTGTTTCTTACTAGTCTGGGTTTCATCGGGTTTCACTATAGGGGCATCCCTCGAGGTCTTCAGTTGCGATTGAGTTTTTTGCTTGCTAGACTCAACCGAGATGTTGTAGCATCTCCAGGCCTCTTTCATGTTGCACAAAAGATTTTCTGTGCCTACTGGGGTCAGAAAATTAATTTTCAAGTGGTAGGTTAACACAATGGCACGAAAGTCATTGAGGGTGGGTCGACCTATGATGACATTATAAGCAAATGGGGCATCGACCACAAGATAGTGCACCATCAAAGTTCTCCTTCAAGGAGCCTCTCCAAATGATGTTAACAGGTTGATGGATCCTTCTGGGATGATTTTTGACCCCCTAAATTTGACCAGCAGTGTGCGCACATGTTTAAATTTCAACTGGCCCATATTCGTTCTTTTCAAGGTGGAGAGGAAGATAATATTGGCCGAGTTGCCATTATGGACCAAGACCTTGCACACTTCAAAGTTGGCAATCTCAACAGAGACTACCATTGGACAACCTATTTTATGGTTGATATTCCTTCCCTCGAGGTGGGCCAAGTCGTTGTCAGTGAATGAGATGGGCTCTGCACTCATCGTAAGGTAGAATGTTATCTTGATAGGTAAGGCTTTATTAACTCAAGCCTCCTCTAGGTTTGCCTTTGGACAGACTTTGAGTTCCCACTAGTGGGACCTCCTGCAATCATGTCAATCACTCCTTTGATGGGTGGGTTATCCTCATGGGCATGTTTCTTTCCTTTATCCACCCTTCTAGAGCAAATCGACCTTTCTCTATAGGGAGTCTAGTCGATTTTGCCCCCTTCAACCTGAGTGTCCATGATTATATACTTCTTGAGGTGGTCCTGCCTGATCAACCTTTCAATCTCATCTTGGAGGTTGAAACACTCATCTGTGTCGTGTCCCTTCTACTTGTGGTTGTGGCAATATTTCTTAAATTTTTTCATTGCCTCAGTCTCCGTCAACTTCCTCGATTTCTTGAGGAGGTTATCATGTTGAATAGCATAAGGACCTCCCTCCTCGAGATGTTCATAGGTGTATAGTCACGAAAATATTTTATGGGAGATCGATCTCGTTCTTTATGTTTTTGGTCGTCTCTCTCTTTTTTCTTTTTGTCAACATCAGAGGATCTAAACTTGAGCTTGTTCATCTCCTTTTAGGTCATGTGCCTCTCGACTAGGTTGAGCAACTCCTCAATCGACTTGGGGCATTCACGCACTAATACATTGGCACATTCCTTGTGTTTGAGCCCCAGGAACAACACGTTTATCAAGAACTCAATCCTGGGGCTATTTATCTTGAGGACCTCCATGTTGAACCTGATGAAGAAATCGTGGAGGTACTCCCCCTCACTTTGTTTAACAGTGTGGAGATAGGTGTGGGGTAGTTTTGCCTTTCTCCTGCTGGTAAATTGGTATAAAAATTTATCGTACAACTAGTCATAAGAGTAAATTGACGAAGGCTCGAGTTTCACAAATCAGTCGAGCGCAATGCCCTGGAAGGTGGTCACCAATATTTTGGCGTGGATGTATTCTTTGTGTTTGTGCAGTTACATCATGTGTTCGAACTGCATTAGGTGCTCATTGGGGTTTGTCAAGCCATCATATCTCGATAGATCAATTAGGACCTTTATGTCAACAGCAATGCACTCATCGACTATATCTTCGATGAATAAAGATCCTCTCTCCCGATGAGATCTCTGAGGGCCCTCTGAATTAGGTGCTTTTTTAGTATTTCTCCTCGAGATCTTGTTGAGGCACCTATTCAATTATTGGACTTGATAGGATACTTTTTCTCATTCCTCTTGATCTGCCAGAGTGGCGTTCCAATCAAAACATGGCCTTGCACGCTTGGTCCTATTGCACTGCAGGGCTCGAATGGGTTGGGTTGCAAGGTTTGCTGATTAGGTCAAACGTGATCTACTGAGTCAGCAATCTCTTTCCGCAATTTTGGTCACCTCCTCTCCTCCTAGGGGCATCTAGGACTAGTTTCATGGCAGGTGGGTGGCCGCTTGGATTCTTGGAGACCATGACTATTCCTGGGGGACTTATCTTTTGGAGAAGGCGATTGGGGGGTGGCACTGGCGGTAGCCGCAAGCATAGTAATATGCCTCTTCAGCGCGGCGGATAGCTGGGCTGAGATTTGAGTTGAAATTTGCTCACTTATCAGCAGCATTAACTGGGGCATAGTTAATGTCACCACTTGTTCCTGAGGGGCATTGGGGCCTGGAACGTATGCACTTTGTTGGGGCGAAGGAAGAGGTGGAGATGTGAATCTCCTATTTTCCTCCTTTCCTGACGTGGCTTTGTATGTGTTCACCATTTTCTCATTGCAATCTCAAAGGATTTCCCACAGAGGACGCCAAAAATGATGAGGTTGAAAGTTGTTTATAGTGAAAGAGTAGTGTTTAGGGTAGATTCAATCGGAGAGGTTGAGTAGTCCAATTGATGTTCTTCTCAAGGTCTAAGATTTGCAACAGCTACACACGTTAAACTAGCTGAGGTGTCCCTAACTAAGGCACTCTGATGCTCAAGTCAGTTCTAGTCAAAATATGATAATCGAATAGAATATTGAGAGACCCTATCAATAATTGAATGTTGACTATGAGGTATTTATAGCCTTCTTTGGTGTGTGATTTGTCGAAGATGCCCCTATCAGATACATTGGGCTTTAGTCTTTACCAGGGGATTAATGGTCATTCCAGATCTTGATACTGTTCCAAGTGGGTCCATTTCCTATTTTCCAAGGTGAACGGTACCTCTGGTAGGCACCTCCTTATTAAAGGTGGTAGCAAGATTGGTGGCAGCGACTGTACTAGCTATCACGCGTTATTAATGTAGAGACATGCTGCCTGTCAAATAATAAATGCGGTGTGGATCTGAGTCAGCACCGGGGTGAGTCATTAGGTTGATATCAATCGAACAGACCTGGCTAGTCGATTATGGAGATGGTAGAATATGCTCAAATGGATGAAGCTTCCTGTCGAGTGCAGTTGGCAACAATATACTCGACTAGATAATTATTGTTAAATGGCTTAGCCCAGAACTGATATTGGGTCTATTGGGCTAAATGGGTCTATTGAGCTATCCCAAATCAGTACTATTTATTGTCATATTAATATAATTTTAATTAGTTTTTAGCCTTAATCCATTCTGTGTCAAACTTGATAAAACACATAAAAATGAATAAATTATCCCATTTCTAAATTTCAATCATTTCATTGAAGACATAACTATGAACTTCAATAGAAAAAATAAGAACATCACTACAAAATAATATATTTTCACACCTCGAAGGTGGATCTTGTTTTACTTCATAAAAACCGCTATATAAAGTTATTTCAATCAGAAAAATGAAATAAAGAAAACATAGAGCACCACACTTTGTTATATAGATTTGACAAAAAATAACTCATACCACAGTTACCAAAAAAGGTGGATAACGGGCTTCATTTTTTTCCACACAATAAAATGCAGATAATTTTATCCACCACCTAATTACTTACCTCTTTTTGACACAACCCACAGATTTGCACGGGTAATCCATGAATAACCATATATATATATGTTAATTTTTTTCTCTAGTTCTCACAAATAATTTGGAAGGTATAATACATTTTTCTACAATAACTACAATGTTTAAGTCATTTTAAATTTTTAGTTCAAAATTCTTTTAATATATAATGGGATTTAAATTTGAACTTCGAAATATAATATAACTTAAAATTGAAAGATATTTAAACACTCAATTTGTACTTTTCAAACTAAAATACTTGACATACTTTAAATACTTGTTCAATGTAATATTTATAACATGTAGCTTCTTTTATTAGTTTTATTTAAGTAATATTTGAATAATATTATGTAAATTAAAAAATACATATTAATTTACCATCAAGTATAAAAAATAAAAATATCGATTCCTGTGGGTTACTCATTACTTGTAGTCATGAGTAATAGATCCACTATCTTATCTTCAATAAAAACCAGATAATTTTACTTATGGGTAAATTTACTCAACCCCATCACCATCCATTCTTGGATTATACACAGGTACTCGTTTGCTAGATCTATTATTTTATATTAAGTTAGGTAAGTTGAGGTGGAATGCTTTTATTAGTAACAAGTAAAAGTAATAATTATTATATTAAAGGGTATATTTGTCCTGTAAATTAATATAAATGAATTTAAAAAGTAAGTGAATATTTTGGTCAATAACTTAACACAAAAATTTAAAATGAGGTGCGAATAATAAATTTTGAAGTGTAAATAACAATACCATAATTTATAAGTCATTCTCCTAAAGCTTGAGGAACGCTACTGCCATGGCAAGCATTGCTGAAAGTTTTATCTTAAAAGGGTACTTCGAATGCTAAAAGATACTTACTACCAAATTATTTCAAGAATCTCAATTTCTCGAACACCAAACAAAAGTATCACACACACACATATATATTTATATATGGATATGGATATACACTTAAGCTCAGAAGACATTTTTATCTATAAAATCTGGTTCAGAAAAATCCCAAATGTAAAGAGCACTTTAAAAAATTATCTTACTTTTTGACTGACATTGTTAGAAATGTTGATTCAAAACACACATTAAAAATAATAAATAATAAAAGGGGGGAGTTTGTATACAAGGAAACTAATGTTGAGTACAAGAGAGATGAGAAGCACGTATTTTGTATAGCGGACTTGATTTCATTTACTTTGCAAAATTATATGGTATACTTACAAGTATCACTGGAAGTGAGAGTTATAGTTGCATCTTCTACTACTATGTGCCTAGTCTTCCATTGGACATAGAACTGAGGAATATTAGTTTGAATGCAACTTTGGAAATTGCAGACTTGGTTACATATTATACTGGTGTAAGCATACCCATAGTGATCTATGTAGAGAATGTGCCCCCTCTAATGGTAGTGATAGACACTCCAGGACTTTTGGAACCTAATAAAGGCATGATAATTCCATATGTAGTAGCACAAGAACTAATATATGAGCCTGTAGATGAGCAGGTAAGGAATGAGCAAGCATATGTCACTACAGAAGAACAAGAGCATACAATAAAAGAGCAAGTTTCCAAGGTAGAGCAAGTACATAAGCATGTAGCATAAGAGCTAGTATATGATCATATAGCACAAGAGGCAGCAACTAAAGCTGGAGATGAAAAACAAACACAGGAGTTTGTAGAAAGTAATGAGCATGTAGCACAAGAGCCAGCAAGTGATTATATAGCATTAGAGGTACAGCACACATGTGTGTCCACTAATGAGAATATAGCAAAAGAGGCAGCACCTGAGCTAGCAGTTGAGGTAGCCATTGGTCAAGAATATGGATCATGTTCTAGGGCAATGGATAAAGGAGTTAGGGTAGCTTCTAAGGTATAGCAGGCATGTGAGTTCAGTAATGAGCATGTATCAAAAGAGGTAGCACCTGAGCTAGCAGTTGAGGAAGCCATTGGTGAAAAATGTGGCTCAGGTTCTGGGGCAATGGATGAAGGAGTTGGGGTAGCTTCTGAGGTACAATAGGTATCTCAATTCAGTAATGAGCATATAGCAGAAGAGGTAGCACCTGAGCTAGTAGTTGAGGCAGCTATTGGTCAAGAAAATGGTTCACGTTTTAGGGTGGTGGAAAAAGGATTTAGGGTAGCTGTTGAGGTAGTAGTTGATCATGCATATGAGGTACTTTTAAGTAACATGTCTTTTTAACAAACATTGTTTTACCCCTTTATATACATTTTTTAAGTATTTTACCCCATTGTATTTTTTATTTAAGTGATTTACCCTCTTTTATTACTTTAAATAGGGTTTTGAGGTAGCAAATGAGCTACCAGCTGTACAAGTTGAGCATCTATCAATTGTGCTAGATAAGGAATCAAATGAAAATTTAGTTGAGATAACACTCGAGCATTGGAGGAAACTTTTAGAGGCAGTCACCAAAAAAACAAGGCAAACAACTTGTGATCCACCATGTGAAGAGACAGTTGAAAAAGAACTTATAGTAGTTTATGTTTAGAAGCTATCAACATAAAAGGGAGCACCATCATTAGCAAACTTAGGTTTGGAGGCGTTGGAAGCAAACCTTGAATTATTATGGCAGCATGATAATGTACAAGATGGTCAATAAACATTTAACAAGGATGACACACAGGATAAAGTAAAAAGGCGAATTAGTGATATTGGGCAAGATGACAATATATCAACTGATGATGATTACATGCAACTAATGAAGCAAATGATGAGTTTGATAAGAGTGATTATTTAGGCACACCAAGCTGTGCTTTGGAAGATGTTGAAGGGTCTACTAATGATGACATATTGACTAAGAGAAGTTATAGTCATAAGACTTAATTGATAATTGAAAACGATTATGAAAGATGCAAATGATGATCAGCCTAGAAATAAGAAAGCTATAGAGAGGCCTATAACGTAGATGAAGAAGAATGGTACAGTAAGGTTAGAGATGAAGATGAATTGATTAGCTTGTCTAGTTCAGATGGTGATGCACCTAAGCAACATTCTTATAGAGAAGCAGAAGATATAAAAAATTTCCAAATGATTGTAGGTACATAATTCCCAAGTGCTCAAGTCTTCATAAAGGTGCTCAAACACTACTACATAAGACAAGGATTTTTAGTTGGAGTACATAAAAAATGAGAATGCCAGAATCACTGCAAGGTTTGCCCATGAGCAATGCACACGGAGGATTCATGCTTCACCAATAATGGGGGACAAAGTTTTTCAAGTAAAAATTATTAAAGGGAGCATGTTTGTATAAGAAAGTATGAAAACAAACTAGCTAAGTATGGCTGCTTAGCTAAAAGGTTGGAGAACACAATTAGAGACAATCCACATATTCCAATAGAGAAATTACAAGATGTTATTAATAGAAAAATAGGGCTTCAAGTCAACAAATGGAAAATAATTGCTGCAAAAAAGAAGGCTTTGGCAAACATAAAGGGGAAAGAAGGTTGCAATATAGAGGGTTGTGGGATTATTGTGAAACTGTGAGGCAGAAGAATCCTGGCAGCAAACTTATCCTCAGAAAGGTTGATGGAAGTGATCCCCATATGTTTAAGAGAACGTATTTCAGTCTTGACACCATGAAGAAGGGATTTTTAGTTGGTTGTAGGCATATTATAGGCTTTGATGGTTGCTTTTTAAAGACTGCTTTTGAGGGATAGCCTTTAGTAGCTGTTAGTAGTGATGGCAATGACAACATGTGGCCTATTGCCATGGCATTGGTCCCTATGGAGAATAAAGACACCTGGACTTGGTTTCTTCAAGAGCTTTTGGATGATATTAGGGGTCTTAGAGAGTCTAAATGGGTTTTTATGTCTGATAGGAAGAAGGGTCTAATTGCGGCCTTAAAAAACTTGGTACCTGAAAGTGAACATAGGTTTTACATTAGACATCTGTATGAAAATTTCAAGAAAAGTTTAAGGGACATATGCCTAAAGAACTATTTTAGAAGGTTGTCTCTACAACAAACAAGGTAGATTTTGAAGCCTTCATGAAAGATATTGAGAAAGCTAAACCTAAGTTGGATCAAGAGATAGAAACTGTTGTTGAGTAGTTAAGAAACATCCCTCCCCAGCCCTGGAGTAGATCTCATTTTCAAACTTACTGTAAGTTTGATGTTTTGAATAATTTGTGTGAGTCTTTCAATAGTTGCATTCTTAAGACTAGAGATAAGCCAATCATCGCAATATTTGAATGGATGAGAACTAGACTTATGAAAAGAATCCAGTGCAAAATGAAAGATATTAAAAAATATGCTGGCTTAATTTGTCTTAACATCTTGAAAAAGATCAACAAATAGCACAAACTAGCTAAGAATTGAAAGACAAGATGGTGTGGAGAAGATGAATTTGAAGTGGACAACTTCACTGATAAGTATGTTGTTGACTTGGGTAATGACACTTGCATATGTGGTATGCTCCAATTGAATAGATACCTATGTTGTCATGCACATGCTGCCATTTCTGAGAAGTGAGATACGATTAAGGATCATGTCCATGCTTACTATAGTGTAAAGTTGTATAAAAAAGTTTATCAATTTAGGATCTATGGTGTTCCTGGCTAGAAGCATTATATCAAGAACCCTTTTGAGCTAT
This sequence comes from Jacaranda copaia, assembly GCA_014898725.1. Taxonomy (NCBI): domain Eukaryota; kingdom Viridiplantae; phylum Streptophyta; class Magnoliopsida; order Lamiales; family Bignoniaceae; genus Jacaranda; species Jacaranda copaia. The sequence goes on along the minus strand of JACGDI010005404.1, from coordinate 718,984 downwards.
TGAGGCCCCTAACCTTGAAAAGGAAAATGGGAAGACCTAAAAGGTTGAGGAGGAGAGGATCAAATGAGGCACAGGGGGGCACTTCAATAAGAAAAGGCTTGACTCATACATGCAAGAGATGCTTACGAACAAACCAAAACAAACTTACTTGCAAGAATCCTATGCATCTAAATTCTAGGCTATACTAGGTATGTCATTATATACATGTTCAATTTATTATTATTTTAATTTGTTTCCTTCTTTTTAATGTTCTATTTGCTTTGTAGGGGGACCTTCCAACAGAAACGAATACTGAAGGTTCAACTGCCTTTCCTACGAGTCAAGCTTCTACAACTAACATCCAACCTCTTCATACCTCTGTTCCTTAACAAAGAACAAGAAGGGTAACTAATTTTTATTTATTTTTTCATATAGTATGAATTGCTAGTAATTTACTCATGTTTATATTTAAAAATTATAGAAATAGTAAACTTCTAGAGGTGGAGGAACATACCAAGGCTTTAGGAATGAAGTATTGCTTGGCAGACAATCCAAATAGAAGAAAGTCAAATACATCAGGGGCTCATTCAAGAGCAACTCCAAGTGCATCAACTCCTACTCCTGTTGGTTCAGGTCCCATTAGGTTAGATCTAGCTACTTCAACTCCAACAGGTGCAACAATGAGCTCTGGATCCAAAGTTGGAAGTGTGCAGAGAAAAAGGAAAGCCATTGCACCTGATGTATTGGAAAGCCTTTAGGGCAAGGGCATTGCAAAGGAGAAAAAAGAATTAGGAGATGTAAAGTTGTAATTTCTTGAAGTTTTTTTGAATGCAAATGTAGTATTGAAGCTGTCGTGTTCTTCAACATTGAAGCTTGCAATATTCTAGAACATTTAGTATTGAAGAATTTGTTGGATCTTTTTGGAAGGCTTTAGGGTAGTAGAACTCCTTATGTATGAGGTTTGCTTATGACAGTTTTACATTGACAATGTTATTTTTGAGAATGTGTAAATATTATTATAGTTATATTTCATAGTTGTTTAGTTTTTTGGCATTTTTTAGATTAGCTTTTGCATTGGTTTTTGCTTGGTTTTGGATTAGTTTTTGGTTTCCTTAGGATTGGTCATTAGTTGGTTTCCCCAAGGTTGGTTTTATGATGGTTTTGGATTGCTTCTGTTCAAGTTTAGGATTACTTTTGGCTTTTGAGAATGTGGGATGATAGGTTTGGATTTCTGCATCTTTGTGCAGCGAACCTTTTTTTGCTATTTTCTACAAAATTATGTGTCTTCCATCCCCTTATGTTTTTTACGTGTATGACCCTCTTATGTTTTTAAACAAAGTGTTTAACCCCCTTGTGTTTTTTTCAAAAAACTATTTAACTCCCTTCTGTTACATAAAACGAGCAACACAGCCCCCCCTCCGTGTTGCTAATTTTTTCCAACAACAACCATTACAGGTACCAACAAAATCAACAAATTCTTACTAGAATGAAGAAATTCAAAGTTCCACATTAGCATAAACATAATATTACATTGAAAGCACATTAAACTTAAACGTACTATAAATACATTGAAAATAGATAAACTACTTCACGAAGATGTTGAAAATTAACATTGTTAACAAAACACCACATATAACCCAAGAAAAATGAACATAATTTTTGGGCATCTCAGACTCAATGTGTGTAGATACCCTTGACACAACTTCATCAATATATGGAGCATTGCTTCTTCCATTACTACACTTGTGTCCATTATCATTGGTAGGCTTATTGGAAGGCCAATTGCTGCCCATATAGCTTGCTATGGATTACACCAATGAAAGAAGTTGCATTGGTGCTTCAAACAAGAGTAGAACAATTTTCCCTTTGAAGGCTTTGTATCAGACCCCACCACTCGAATTTCAGCTTTTATTTGCATCTACATTCTAGAGTTTTCCCATACCTCGAGTCAAGGGCGACTTGCTTATGTGCTTCTTTACTTTTATTCTTCACTCTTGAATTGGATGAAGACATTTTGTAGATATTTAGGGTTTGAAAGAAATAAACAAGGAAGGAGGAATGAAGAAGATGATGAAATTAATGAAATGAAATGGGAAACGTGGGAAAAAAAAACAAAAAAAAATTGTAAAATATGATGGAAGGATAAAAATATAATTTTAATTGAAAAAAGTGAGGAAAAATCCATGCCTACTTGCACAATAGCATGCATGAGCGTCACTTACAACCTCAAGGTGGTGGGACAATTAATAAAAATAACACGATTAGGTTTTTGACCCTTTTTTTTTTCACAAGGGGGAAAACCACCAAACGGTACTTTTCAGGGGGCTAAAAATAAATTTTTCTATACTAATATGTATAGAATTATTTAAACACCTATGGAATAGACGCGTTCTCAAAAGAAGAACAGTGACTTTTGCAAAAGGTTTAATTTTTCTATTTTTATTTTGTTTTTGCAATACATATAATTAATTATTAGCCCATGCAGTGCACCGAACAATAAGTCTAAAAATTTATTTTATTTAGTTTTAATGAAAGTTTAGATATTAATATTTTTTATAAATATTACAAATATAACACTTGAAAGGATTACGAATTTTATTGAATATAATATAATAGATGATGTAAATGAGACATAACAATATTTTATATGCATATGATTTAGGTATCATCATATTAAATCACATGCATTAATCTATTTCTACATAGAAATTAATGACTAAATGTTAAATCACTTTATAAATCCAACAAACTATTCATAAAATATAGTAGAAGATAAAGTAATGAAAATCACTTTAATATTGACTTGATTTGAAAAAATTAAAGAATTTAATGTTAAAAAATAAATTTAGGCAATAGAAGATAAATATTTTAATTTATCATAAAATTTGGACTTCAAATTTCTTTTACATAAATTATCTTGGTTCATTCACATAAAAATTAAAATATTAAAAAAATATATGAACATTATACAAACAAGCGTATTCAAGAAAAAACCATTAATGTTCCAAGAGAATGAACATATAGAGTTGAAGAAAAAAGAAGATAAATATTTTTATATTTTTAAATATTAAATTGTATGTTCAGAATATTCTAGTACATATGTTTTTAAAGATTTTTAGGTTGAATTTAGAAATTTTCTTAGTTATGATTTAACTTAATTAACATGTTATATTATGAAAAAAGAAATAACTCATAGAATAACATAATATAATAATTAATATTATATTTTAATAAATTTTACAATACTACTATATATATTAAGTTTGTACATGCACAATATATATGGAGCAAGACATATTAATTAAATTTCAGTATTGATAAATACACCTATATATACATAACATATATATATATATGCATATGTATGTGTTCATTCATAATTATATTAAAAAATATAAATATTAGACAATATAATGAGAAGTTAAAAAATTATATATTGATAAAGAGAGTTATAAAAATTATTATAAAAGGTTGCATATATGTTAATATATATACATACACATTAAGTATTTAGTAAAATTAAATATGTAGTTAAAAAATAAGCTAGTATAGTTTTTTATATTAATATTACAACAAATATTGATAGGATATCAAATATAAAAATAGGTTGATACGGAAAAAATGGATAAAATTATCTTATCCATATTACTATCACGTAGAAAAAAAATATTTAAATCATAATCAAAATTTTCTAAACTGCACTGGCTCAGAAATATACAAATTAAAAATATTAGAAGATAATATAAATATTATAAAATATATGCATTTTCAAGAAAAATTAAGTTTAATTCACAAAGAGAATGATTTCATAGATGTGGAGAAAAAAAAGACAAATATTGTTCTGTTTTGAAATAATAAATTGTATGTTCAAACTATTTTTAGCATAAACTATTGTTAGGATTTTTAGCTTTAGCAATACAAGTTGATGAAATTGTATTGACAAATAGGCTTATGTATATGCCTGATTATATACACATACATATATGTGTGTGTGCGCACGCACGCGTGCATGCATGCATGTGTGTCTGCTCATAATTATTCAAAAAATTGAATTTGAGAATAGAAGTGACAAATGTTAGAAGAAACTATGAGGCAATATATATGGAAAGGAGTATAAAAGCTATATACTAAAATAAGGAGTTACAAAAATTAATATAAAAATTATATATATTAATACACACACATATATATACACGTATATATTTTGAACATTTATCAAAATTAGATTTGGAGTTACAAAAGATGAACTAATAAAATCTTTTCACACTAACATTAAAATAAATACTGATAGAATATTATATATGAAGTTATATATGTTGACATAGGTGAAAAGAATAAAATTGACTATATAAGGAGTTACAAAAATTTATATTTTAATATAAAAAGATACAAAAATTGATATAGAAAGCTACATATATGTTATATACGGAAATATGTTGATATAAAGAAAAGAGAAATATACGAAAATATGTCATATGAAGTTACATGTATTATATATGGAATACATTTATATGGCAAATATGAGCAAAACTAACTTATCCACATACTTGTCACATAAAAAATATATTTAAAATAAAATTGAACATCATTTTATTTTGCATATATTAGATTAATATTCTCCCACATATTTTAAAAGAAAAATAATAAAACGACAGTAAGGCAACTCTTTACTATGCAATAGATTTAACTTTCACTAAGTGATGATAAGTTTCTATTTGTAGAACTCATAGTTACCATTATACCATAAGTTTTGCACTAAAACACACTACTAAAATTTCAACAAACTACACACATAGTGTGGGACTCTTAAATTCTATTAAAGTAACACATTAATGGCTGTGAACTAGTATCTTATTTCTCAAGCGCTATAGAGATAAGTCTAATCTCATAAATGGTGCTTCATAGCCCATGCTCGCATATACGAGTTCTTCAAAGATGTTCTACAACACAAGTCAATACCTATAAACTCATTAAGAGTAAATTGCTTAATCTTTATTATTACAATACTGTACTTGATTACTTCTTGAGATAAGGTAACAATATTTTTACGATTGTGTAATTATTTCATCCACTTATTTTTATATATTGAATTTTTGGGATCTCTAATAAGTAAGGTTAAATTGCCATTGTTGATGATATCATTGTATAGAAGTCACTCCCATCCAATTTATATATTCTTGAACTCGACTCTCTTGACGAATCCCATTCTTAAAGTATCTGCCATATTCTTTTTGGTCTGAATATAATGTAAGCAAATAATTCCATTATTAATAAGATACCTTATTGCTCTATTTCTGACATAGATATCTCTTCTGTTCATGGAATTATTTTGTTTAAAATTCAGTATAACTGATTGGTTATTATAATCAATAGAAGTTGCTAGCAATAGCTTCTCTATTAAAGAACAGCCGCCGACAGTCAAGTACTATCATTTCAACTCCGATGGATGACTTAGAGATGCACGCTTGGTTGGAATATCTCCAAAACACCATAGCTTCACCAAGTGTAAACACATGATAAGTAGTAAGATTTCATATGAAGTGTTACCATATAAATTGTAGTTATGAAAATTAGAATACAAAATTTATGATATTTTAGGCATATTACTCAAATACACACCAAATAAAAAATAAAAAATTGGCCCATTATGAATAGCATAAAATAGCATACCAAAAAAGAATTAGTACTTTATAAATAGTATAAAATATATCTCAGATAGATAACCACCACATAGATATTTAGAACTGTACTTGGGTCAAAAAGTTTCCCAACCTCGTAGGAGTAACCTAGAAACACAAGAATTTCCTAATCTGACAACTTAATACTTGTCATACATCTTAATAACAACATCAGATATGAAAGAAGACACCCTAAGCAGATGCATTATCGACCTTTGTTCACTTGAGATGTGCGATAGACCAAATCAAACAAGACAATTCAACTTTTAGAAAAAGATCATGTTCATATCATATGTTGTCCCAACTCCGTCATACTCAATAATCATGTCCACACACACATGCTTGTGCATATATATATATATATGTGTGTGTGTGTGTGTACACTACACACGCACATAGGCCCTTCAAACAAAGGAACATTTTAGTTTTCATGCCAACGAGAAACACGAAAAGAAGAAAAAAGGTGTTAGTAATAAGTTCAACATCTATTTACAGTAATATATAGCTACAACAGTGGACACGAATAAATAAATAGCTGAACACAACAGACCATCTCTACCGATCTTATCTCAGATGTTGAATAAATCGGGGAATCATGTGGGCTGGCTGCTGCTGCGTACCTCATCCATCTTTGGGCAAGATAGATTGAGAATCTGATGAATGTCCTCCGCCCAAGATGAGTTCCATTAACGTCCGCCATTAACCTAATTGTAACAATGTGCAATAACTTTTGGAGGTGAAAAACATTCATTTTCAAGATCTTGCCTTCAAACATGGGATCTGCCTTTATGAGAATCCTGATAAACCAAGTATCCCAGCGCCTCAACAATGTCACTGCTATGGGGCCGGAGATTTGGGTCATCGTTAAGACACATTGACGCAATTGCAGCAGCTTGCTTCAGACTCTTGCCTGAGAAGCGTCCTAGCAGAGGGTCCGCCATCCGGACAAAGTTCCTTTGTTCCCTCAGAAAAGGACGAGACTGCAACAAAAATGAAAAATTAAAGGACAACTAAGTTCTTATCAAAAACATACGGTGCCTACTTAGTTTAAGGTATTTAAACACATCCCATGATGTTACTTTGAAAGAAAAGTGAAAAATATGAACTCACCCACACAACCAGATTCTGCTCTCCAGGTTTCCTTGTGAAGTCGATAGCTTTGCGCCCAGTAATCAGCTCCAAGAGAACCACACCAAAGCTATAGATGTCAGATTTTAAAGTCACTCTGCCACTCATAGCGTATTCTGGGGCGCAATATCCATAAGTTCCCACCACTCGTGTCGAAACATGAGTGTTGTCACCAACAGGCCCCAGTTTGGCAAGTCCGAAATCAGACAACTTGACATTAAAATCATTGTCCAACAAGATGTTTGAAGATTTCAAATCACGATATATGACAGGTGGATTTGCTTTGCAATGAAGATATTCAAGGCCAAGAGCTGCACCAGCAGCAATCTTCAATCTTGTGCTCCAACTTAGTGACTTCTGACCAGGTTCTAAGTCTGACAACAATTCACGGTAAAATGAGAACGTGCTTTAAATGTTGGATAAGGTCACAGAATTTCAACAGATTACCAAACAGATGATTCTCCAGGCTACCCATTGGCATGTACTCATAAACCAAAAGCCTTTGTTCACCATGAGTACAATAGCCAATCAAGTTCACAAGGTTGGGATGGTGCAGCAGACTCAGCATAAGAACCTCCACAATGAATTCTTGATTTCCTTGAAGGCCTTCAAGATTAAGTTGCTTTATAGCAACAACCTGATCGTGAAGACCAACTTATGAGCACCACTTGAAGCATAACTTGCATCAATTTAAGCTAAATACAAGCCGGTTTGGCCCTATCCAAACAGAAAACATAGAACTTACCAGGCCAGATTCTAGGCAGCCTTTGTAAACGCTCCCAAAACCGCCTTCACCAATCAAATTGGCTTCCCTGAAATTCTTCGTTGCCGTTGCAAGTTCCTTGAACGTGAAGTTGTGTGCCATATTGCCCTTCGGATGTTTGCTTTCATTGCCTTTTGCTCTTGCAGAATTTCCCTTCTTCGCACCTTCTAAACAATTCCAGACATGGGCATAACATTAGAAAATAGATCCTGGATGACTTATTATTCAAACATTCAAATTTTGGTTGCCATATTTATCATCTTACCACTATCATCGACATTTGCCTTTCCCTTCCAACCATCTGCACATCCAATAATGTCGGAATCAAACAGTGTATGCGAAAACAATTCATCTTTGCAGTCAAACGAAACAAATTATGGAAAACAGAGGGGAAAAAAACCTGAAGTTTCAATTGATCTTGGGGTCATATCTTCATCATATTCCATCAAATCCTTATGCTTAAGACTTATACAAGAAAAGCAACCCATATCTTTTGGCACAGCTTCTTTTTTTCTTTTCTTTGAAATGTTTTTCCCTCTCAAGGAATTGATCCTTAAAATAAAGCTAGAGAATTTACAGAGACAACAAGCACCCAAGAAAAGTTCAACTCATCATCCCAAATCAAACTCCATCAGCATCAAGCAAACTTAGCCAGCTATCACAAGTCAAAAAACAAAAATAAAAATTAGAACATAAGCACAAACAACAATGTTGGAGAGAGAGAGAGAGAGAGAGAGAGAGAGAGAGAGAGAGAGAGAGAGAACATTTAATATTCTCTCCCCTTTCAGAATGCCTGAAAACCCTAATCCCAAATAAAAAGAAAGAAATGTCAACCTCATCCCACATACCCACCATGCTTCATAGAGATCTATAGGCAAGAATAAGAATTACCACAACCCTCAAAAGCAAAAGACAACCAAACAATTTATATATACTAAAAAAAGGTACCACACCAAAAAAGATTGTATCTTTCTAGGGAAAAAAAAATTATTAGTGCATAACAAATATTTAGAGCCCAGAATTTCAGGGCCCCTTTTGGCTTAAAACCATAGCCATTGAGCAGCCAAGTGTTATTTTCTTTTCCTTTTTTTCCCCTATATTTAGCTCATAATTTTATTTTCTAACAGCCAACCCTTTTTTAGCCCCAACTTCAGCGGCAATTCTTGGCAATGCCAAATTGGTTTTGACAATGATGCTTACATATTGAAAATAAAATTAAGACAAGAAAGGGAGTGACTGAACTTTCCAGCCGCCGGCGCCACCCCAACCTCCATCTCTGTTCTTATCTTAAGAATGGCTCTAGTGGAAAATCGGGCAAAACTGTCAAAAGCCCTCAAAAATAATTCGACAGGGAAATGTGGATCAGCTCCTTTTCAGTTAAACGGAAGTTAATACAAATGCAGCAGCATTCTTGAGTGGAAAAATGACCATCACAATTGTAATGGTGTAGTCGTGGTGTCTGGAGAGGCTCGTGGACCCATTGCTAGAGCTTCCCATTCTCCTGACTGAAAGGAACAAAATTGATATTAATGAGAAATAATAAAATTTGGAAGAGTAGCATTTCATATGGTTTTGCTCAAGATATTAATCCAAAGCGACTCTTTATAGTAATACTTCTATTCCAAGTACAAACTCTACTTCAATTCACAGCCGTTTGATTGCCATAAATTATAGCTTAAGCGAAGTTTTATTTTGCTGTAACGCTGGCCATACCAACGAACCCGCACCAGAATTCCGTTCGGTCCCGGTTAATTCCCTGCCGCGTGTTCACGCCCTTCACGAACAATAGGACGTGGTACCTGGTTTTCAGAGTATCCTACCAGATAAGACCAATGTAGAAGCAGCAGCCATGAAAAGTGCCCTCTCTCCGGCGACTTTAACAACAAACACCGCTTGCCTGAATGGAAGCCTCCGCACAGCTGGCGCGGGCGGAAGTCGAACAAACGTCGCTCGATCAGGAAAAGGGAACAGACAGGAACATTTCGCTGGTTAGACCTCATTAGTATCGAAAATACAGAAATAATCATGAGCGAGCTGATGGAGTGTTTTCCGGGTAGACAACTACCAAAACCTCCCATCCGGCAGGAGAATTGAGGTGGTGGGGATTGTTGAGAGTGGCGGAGGGCGAGTGACTGACGCAACGTGCGGCAATTGAGAGCTAATGGCGGCAGCGGAGGAGGGAAGAAGGGGAGGAGGACAGCGGAGGAAAAAGCTTCTCACAGTTAAGACTTAACTGGCCGATGTTGCACGACCGCGTCTCGGATCGCGCATAAAATGAGAATTTCATGGTATTTATATTAATTCTTCTTTTAACAAATAGTAGCACACTTAATTTTTTTATATACTATTTACTATATATATAATTATTCACACAAATTTTAAGTTTACAAAAAAAATTATAAGACAAGAAAAATATGGACAAATTCAATATTTGATTTAAATAAAAAGTTGTTACAATATCTAGAAATATCATCGCAATTGAAGATTAATCCTCTGATTCTTTTCCATCAGATTTGATTCAAGTGATTGATGCTTGTTCTTGAATCGAATGTGCAATTCCCTCATAGATTTAAGGATGAAATCACGAACTTTCTTGAAATCAAATATTTATTTTGATATCAGGGTCTTCAGAATTTGTTTGCTTTTGAAGAAGATGTAAAACCCTTGTGGTTGTAGCACTTCTTCGTAGCAAAAGCTCAAACTTGAGAGTTTGATGTTTGAATTTTTTGATATTTGGTATGCCTCCCGGCACCCTTTTTTATATGTATAAATTAGAGTTTGATGACTTGAAATTTGAGTTTGTCATTGGGCTTGAATACCACTTGATATGGGCTTAATTGACTAATGGGTCACATTAGAATTTATTTTGGCTCAATTAACTAATCCAAAATAAATAGAGATTTCATAATTCATTTTGAATTGATCCATTTTATACAGTCCAAATTTATTATAGATTTTAATTTGAAACTTAATTTAATAGCCAATTTAATTGAGTTATCAAATTGTAATTTATTCCAATAAAATTTGAATGCTAACAAATGCCCCCACTTCAAAATTCGGAAAACAACATGCCAAATTCGCGTGAGGAAGATGAGTTTTGAAGTAATCACCATTCCTTATATATATATGTGTGTATGTGTAAATGTGAATGGATTGACTTCCAAAATCTTCAATTAATTGGAAGGTGGAAACCATAATCCCAATATGCATCCCTAATTTGGGAATAAAATATTTGTAGGCTTGCAGCGGCATTGCAGAAACCAATCGTGTACTTTGTTGGTTCATAATAGATAGTAGCACCACGAAATCTCATGGCATCACGGGATTTCCTCTTTTTCCCATTCCTTTCTGTTTTTTTTTTCGAAAATTTGAGTGGGACCTGCTTCCAAAATCTTTAAACAATTGGAAATCAGCCTAATATGCAGTCCTTAACTTTGGGAATAGCATATTTGCAGCAACATTTCTATGGCAGCTATATTTTTTCTAGTCTTCTATTTCCTTCTCTCGTTTCTGTGTTTTCCTTCCTTTTTTTTTAAATAACAGAAATATATGGGCTTCCAAATCCATGTAATCCATGGCCCTTGTAGACCAATACCACCTGATCATACCATATTGTTGCAGCTTGCCATCCTTAATGCAAAACAATCCTTGATTGTGCTCATTCATAAAAGTTTATGATTGAATTTCCATTCTTTTATCTCTCCTTCTCCAAGCTTTCAATGGGAAGGAAAATTACCTACTTTAGTTTGGCAGTAGCACCTAGAAATATGCAATCCTTGAAGCTTTCATCTATCAAGGAAGCTGAGGGAAAATAGAGGCTGAGGTAAGACACATACGACTTTCTGTAGCTTTAGTTTCTGGCGCATAATCTTGTTGAACTAAATAGGAGTTGTTGGCTTGTTGTTGTTCTTTGTTTCATTGTCGAGAACAAGTAAGAATCTTCTCCTATATTTCATATCAGTGTTCTTCAAGTTCATGCACACCACATGGTTGATATATTGACACACCTTCTATTTCATCATGTCATGTGATGTCATTTGTTGTATGCTATCAGCCCTTCTTCTTCTTCATGTCCTTTCTTCATCTAATAACTTATTTTACATTTATATTTCAGCAAAGCCATGAAGATTGATATTAAGGATTGTAAGGAGCCAACCCTATGCATCGTGATTCGGGGTGACAAAGACTTCCTTAAAGCCAAAAGCACTACTTTGTGTGTGTATGAAGCAGTCGTGGATGCTCAATCTTCTAAGGCTCGATCAAACCACTCCATGCATGTTGTTGAATGATCTGAGAAGACAACCAAAGAGACAATTTATCAGCATTCCGATGCTTCTGCTCGTTCCAAGGTCTTACTATTGAAATCATCACTTCATGACATCGAAGCCATGCATACAGAACTTTCACTTTCGAACCACCATCTCAGCATCAACAGAGGATTGTGGAGAATTCTAGCATCCAAGTTCAGTGAGGTATCCTTTCACACTGGCTATTGGGAGTGGGCAAAGGATGTGTTGGGCCATCATGTAGACACCCTTCATCAATCCAAGATCTATGCAGCTATTCATGCCTCCCTTTTCATGTATGTTTGCAACAAGAATGTCCTCTAAGCATTCCTCAAGCTGTGGTACCCTATTAAAAATATACTACACATTGCTATTGAAAAGTTGTTGATCTCTATGGGATTTTTGTAGGCTTTGCAGATTATCGATACGTGGAGATTTCTATGATGAAGTTGCTCCATCTACCAAGGCGCTGCTTGATGCCAATGCCTGCCAACCATCTTTGCCACAAAGCTGCAAGTATCTATTCGTAGCATACCACATGCTTCCAAAGGACTCCAATAGTGTATCTGTTTCTTACTGGATTTGGGTTCTGGTTCAAAAGCTCAACTGGATATGCACAATCGCCATCAAGGTTATCCAGAATGAGACTTGTCAAGCCAAAGCTATCTCGCAATCCTTATGGGGACATCAATGTATCTCTTTTATCATGCACCAAGGAGATGATGGGCCCTTTTTAACGCTCGAGATTGAAGAGGATATTAGGGATGAAACTTATTTGGTCGTTTTCCTTTCATATTGGATATGCAACTTTGCTTTACCATATCATAAAGTTGATAAGGTACGTACTTCTGTTTTCAAAGTTTCAAGTAAAATGGCTCGTGGCAATTATTTTTCTCTAGCAGTTCCTATATTGGCAAACATTTATCGTGGTTTGAGAGAGATATATGCTTCAAATAGTTTGAGCGAGTACTCCGCCATCTTTCCTATTCATTACGTGTATAGCTGAATTAGGCGCTATCTTCAAACACATTTTCCATCCAAACTTGAATAAATTGGAGCTCAAATGGTGAAATATGCAGGAGAGAATATAGCCAAACACTTTGAACTTATTGTGGCACGCAAGTTACTCCACAACATTAATCCCTCAAAGCTTCAAAACTTGCTCACACAAGGGCAAACCTCAGTGACAGATGATGTGGGCATATTCAATACCTACAAAGATCTTTTCATGGATCTACAGTTTAACTACTTGACATTCCAGAGTGGGGCAATATGCATTTTTGAAGCTTATAGTCCTTATCGGTTCAGTCAGCAACATGGTTTCTGTCAAGACATTCCTAGCCACCCAAAGAAGGAAATTCTTAAATGTGAGTTGGTTGAACTTGTTCGACTTTGGTAGTCTTGTACTTTGTTAGGCACATCTTCCAAGCTAATTATACCAAGCAGTACCTCCTCGTCATCTTTGGTTACAAAAGAATATGCTGATTGGTGGGTTGAATATTAGAAGGCTTATTCGGGAGAAAACACAAATATTATTCTCAAATTCAATCAACTCACGGACATGAATCCTAAAGGATCTCAAAGGGCTTTAAGGCAAGGTTCCAAGGATGTCGAAGTTGCTCCCTCTTCTTAGGATTCAGTTGTTGGCATGGAATCAGTAGAAATACCTTCCAAGAAATGGTGGACTCTTCATGTGGACTAAACTCCCAAGCTTGTCCCTATAACTAGTCCAACTGAAGAAAATGAAGTGATTTCTGCTTTGTCACTCTCTAACGATGAATCCAACAACCAATACCAATTTAAAAAGAGATTGAAGGTTCTTGACTTAGACAATATTAGTGTGAATTCAATATATTTTGTAGCTGCTCCAAGTTCTTCATTGCCTTTAGAGGAATTAACAGAATATGTACACATACTCATTATCATTATCATAATTTTATTCAGTTACATTACTGTTCTCCTTCACCCATCTTATGCTTTCTTTATTTTCATTTCAGCTTGCAGACCTTGAAAAAGAAATTCCTATTACTTCTGAGGGTAGCATGGGCTCAATAAATGAAGTTAATCCTTTTGGCATATGCGGAGGAGATGTTACTTCCCATCCCTCTAGTAACAATGCATCAATTATTTATTTTTTTTCCATAAAATTGAAGCCTTCTATAAGTATCTAAATGGTATTACCTATTTCTATTGTAGAAAAGTTTCCTGTTGAGGAGAATGTGCCTAAGAAACCCAAAAAGACATTTGAGGCTTCATCCTGGCCGCTTCTATGTGCTAAGATTTCTAAATTTTGTCCTCGAGTTATAAAAATTGAAGCTGAGCAGATACTGATCAAATTTTATTAGGAACGAATATACCAAAAGATCATGAAGATTCCATTTGAGCAGTTTTCATAGGTGAAGCCAGCAATTGATGATCTAATTGTAGAGATAAGGACATATATGAGAGACACATCATCTTTGGAGAGTAGTCTAAAGTCTTTCTCTGAGGGTGCTTCCAACTACACAAAAGTTAAGTCAAACTCCATACTGAGAGAAACATAAGAGGCTCATGAGAAGCACTTCTTCTTGCACAACAAGATCTTTCTAAAGCTGAGGCAACAAAGATTGATCGAGTTGAGGAGGTAAACACTCTAAAAGCATAACTTCTTCAAATCAACAAGCAGTAAGAAGAATTAAAGGCACGACTTGCTGAATTGAACAACAAGAAAGAGTTTACAAATTTATCACTCCATACAATAGAAGAAAACATATCTACCATTTAAAAAGAAGTAGTAATCAAGAGGGAAGAAGTTTTGAAGTTTGAGAGCACTCCATTTTTTACTAACAAAGAAGTTGAAGTTTTGAAGAGATTAAAGGCATTACTTGAAGAATCCCGCAATGATTTAGCTGCCTTTGATTTGTTTGCTTGAGCATTTAGCTTTTTAGCATCTTTTTGTCATCTGATGTAAAAGAATATTCATATGCAATGAAAGCTCTTTTCTTTTCATCAATCTTTTGCTTCACTTTTTTTTTAAATACACTATTTTCTGCACATTTCTCATCAACACCAACTAAGCCAAGATCAACCACATGCTTTCAATGATTGAATAAATATGAACTGGTTCAAACTTACAAATAAATTGGCTATCCTTAAGACAAACCAAACTTGTTTAAAGGCGAGAATGAACTTAGAAAATAAATTCCAAGCTGCCTATGTATCCCATCAAGGGGATCAAGTCATCATATAGTTCAAAGAATTTTTGTTTTGAGAGAGGGGCCATATACAGTTTATACTCATGCGAGCCAGGAGTAGCCATAGCTTAGCCACCATGGAGGAGGTGAAGCATTTCTACATTTTAGCCATGTAAAATACTTTCAGTGGAGTAGGTTAGCAGTCTATCCACATATATTACCATTAGTGGATATCGTACACAATTTATACTCATGCGGGTTAGGAGTATCCATAGCTTAGCTACCCTAGACAAGGTGAAGTATTTCTATATTTTAGCCATACGAAATACTTTCAGTAGAGTAGGTTAACAATTTATCCACATATACTACCATTGGTGGATACTATACACAGTTTATACTTATGCAGGTTAGGAGTAACATGCAATTTAAGCTCGTTCGTCAAGGAGCATACTTCTTCATGAAAAATAACATTTCAAAAGCTTGCCATTTATAGGGCCAATGCACAATCCATCTTTATCCACCAACTTATATGCACCATTTGTGTAAGCTTCTTTCACCACATAAGGGTCATCCCACTTTGATACAAACTTATTTCCCATATGTTGGGTGATGGTAATCGGCCTCCTTACTTCCAGGACTAGGTCCCCAACTCGAAATGATCGAGGGCGGTCTTTTTTGTTGAATGCTTTCATCATGCGAGCCTGGTAACACTCAAGTTGTTGTTTAGTCTCAAGCCTTTTCTCATTCAATGCTTCCAATTCCTCAAGTTTGAGATGAGCATTGTCCTTGGTGGTGAGTTCTTCTTAAATTGCAATATAGAGTGAAGGTATCTGATTTTCAAGGGGGGAGAATAGCTTCAAATTTGTACACCAAAGAATATGGAGTAGCTTGACTAGCGATTTGATGTGTCGTTCTATCTGCCCACAGTGCTTCTCCAACTTTCTCGTGCCAATCTCTTTTTAACTTTGACACCACATTTTTAAGAGGTTGTACAGGGTCTTATTGAATGCTTCAGCTAAACCATTTGCTGCTACATTGTACATCGAGGAGTTATGTTGTTGGAAACCAAATCTTACACACAACTTATCCATCAACTTGTTATAGAACAGCTTACCATTATCAATGATGATGTAGCGAGGCACACCATGCCAAAAAATAAGGTTTATACGGATGAACTCAACAATTGTCTCCTTCTTTACCTTCTTAAGAGGAACCACCTCTGCCCATTTGGAGAAGTAATTAGTAACTGCCAATATATATGCATGACTAGCGGATGGCTTCAGAGTAATAGGCCCCACCACATCAAGACCCCAAGCGTCAAATGACCATAAAGCAATGGTAGAATGTAGGGGCTCTAGAAGCTGGTGTATGAAATTTGTGTGTAGTTGGCAAGCTTTACACCTCTTCGCATATTCCAAATAATTTTTAACCATTGTTGGCCAATAGTAACCTATCCTTCTAATCCAAAAATAGAGCATAGGATCGGATTGGTGAGTGCCATAGACCCCAGAATGTGCTTCTGTCGTGGCTTTCATTGCTTCTTTTCCACTTAAGCAATATTGGTAATTACCTTCAAAAGATCGACGATACAAAGTATCTTGGTATATAATAAAATGAGATGATCTCCTTCGTTCTTTCATCTTATGGTGAGGATCACTCAGCAACTTTCTATGCTTTAAATAATCAATCAATGGACTCCTCCAATCTTGATCATCAGTAATCAATATACAATATTTGAATCTTCATGGTTGGGTTCAACAGAAGGTAGCACGATCCATTGATTGCATATGGCGACATTTGTCGTTTCTCCCTCAAACAGAGCAAGAGTAATTGCCAGGTTAGCCAATGCTTCAGCTATCCTATTCTCGTTTCTCGATACGTCATTTAAAGTTGTACTTTCAAATTTCTTCAATAAGTCTGAGGCTTGCTGAAAGAAAGGCACGAGATCCTCTTTCTTGACCTCATATTCTTTCAAAAGCTAATTGATGATTAACTTTGAGTCGCCATAGATCTCAATTTCCATGATCTCCATTTCTAAGGCCATTTGAAGTTCAATGATCAAAACTTGGTATTCAACAACATTGTTAGAGCATAACTTCCCCAGTACAATGGAATATGTGAACATTTATTTTTTTGGTGACACAAAGATAATCCATGCCCCTGATCCATCAGATCTGGATGCTCTATCAAAAGCATCATTTATGTCAAGAGAACTTCAACATAGAGAACATCCTCATCAAGGAGGTCATCAAATAACTTTCATTCTACAAGGATAGGATGATCAACCAGGAAATTTGTCAGAGCTTACCTTTTAACAGTCTTTTGTGACACATAGGTGATCTTGTATTAGTTAAATATGATAGACCACTTCGCTAATCTTCCAGAGAGCATGGGTCTTGACATAACAAACTTGATTGGATTAGCAGAAGAGATGAGTCAAATAGAGTATGCCTCAAAATAGTGCTTCAACTTCTTAATGGCATAGAATAATGTTAAGTAGATTTTTTCAATAGGGAAATATTTCAATTCATTTCCAGTCGGGGATTTGCTTAGGTAGTAAAGCGTATTTTTTTTTTTGCTCTCTTTATTTTCTTGAGCCATAAGAGTGCCAATCGACCTATCTTGTGCTACAATATACAATATAAGTGACCTTCTAGATACCAAAGCTCCCAACACGAATACATTTAAGAGATGCCTTTTTATACTTTCAAAGCATTCTAACATCCTTCATCCCATCTAAAAGGGGCGTCTTTCTTCATAAGATGATTAAATGGTTGGCACCTTCCGGTGGTTTGATATGAATATTCTTATGAATGTAAGATTATCTTGCAAGCTCTGCAGGTCCTTTAAGTTCCTCAACACAGGCATCTTCTGGAGGGCATCTATCTTTGCGAGATCAACCTCAATATCTCTATGACGGACTATAAAGCTAAGAAACTTGCCTAATGTAACACCAAATGCACATTTGAGGGAATTCATCTTCAAGTTATATTTTCGCAATTGATCAAATACCACCCAAAGATCTACCAAGTGATCACTTTTTTTCTTACTTTTAACAACCAAATCATCAACATAGTATTCAACTTTTTTGTGCAGCATGTCATCAAAGATGTTCTACATAGCACGCTAGTAAGTAGCACCTACATTCTTCAACCCAAAAGGCATCACTTTATAACAATAGATCTCCTTAGAGTACGAAAAGCCATACATTCCTCGTCTTGCGGTGACATTCTAATTTGGTTGTATCTTGAGGATCCATCCATGAAGGACAAGGCCTCATGACCAGTAGTTGAATCAACCATGAGCTCGATGATAGGCAAAGAAAAATCATCTTTTGAGCACACTTTATTTAAACTTCTAAAGTCGACACAAATGTGTATTTGGCCATTTTTCTTCTTAACATGCATAATGCTAGATATTCATGTCAGATACTTAACCTCTCTAATTAACTAATGAGCTTGTTTACTTTAGCTTCAATTCAAGGGGCAAGTCTGGGCAGAGAATTCGCTGTTACTATTTCACTAGGCACACCTTATGCCTTATGCTGAGGTGATGAATTGCAACTTTGGGCTCCAATCCCAGTATCTCTTTATATGTCCAAGCAAAGATATCTCTATGCTCGCTCAAGGTTCTTAAGTACTACTCTTCTTCTTCATTACTTAAGAGAGAACATACGAATATAGGGCGTGGCTCCTCCGTTGTGCCAAGATTCAATTCTTTAAGTTCATTTATAATTGCTTGTCCACCATCTTCAAATTGTGGAGGGGCTTTCTAAATATCATCTTTAGAGGTGTCTAAGTCAAAATCTTCATCAACTGCAACATGATGGCATAAGTACGGCTCATTGTCTTTTTCATCATCAGACTGTATAGTGTCTACAACCCCTAAACTTTGAAATGTGACCCTTCATTGTATAACTCCAATTGCTTTCACAGTGGGGACTAATATCGCTCTCCACCCATGATATTTTGTATCTTGCACAAAGTCACCCATAATCAATCTATCGAACTCTCCAAGGTACTAAGGGCTTGGCTCTTCTATAACACTTGTGTAGTTAGAGCTTATAGTGACCTCTATTTTATCCTCATGCCCACCATCTTCATCAGATGAATGTCTCATGGTACATTGCATCACCTTTAACTATTCGTCCATATTGATGATTAAGATCGACAATTTGGCTTAACTTAATTGAGATAACTAAATAGTCTAACCTTCAGCTCTGAACTCTCTCATGTCGGCCTCATCACAAGTAGTTCTTTTCCTTGATTTTTCTGCAGCATTACTTCTAAGTTGGTTGAAGACCAAACTTTATGGATGACTTGTCATAGGCCTTTTATGAATTGACGGATTCTGACCAAGTCTATCAAAGATAAAAGAACGGTTGGTGTGAGTGCCCAGTTGATTGAACACAAAGATGCAACAATCACTTGACTTTTGACTTCCATCATTTTTGCCTTTGTTAGCTGCAATATGTTGGATATTGACACATTTATCTTTTTTCGTCACACGTATTTTAACTGGCTCATTTGGTGCATATCCCAAGCTGATCCTTAGTTGATCAACACGAAAACCTTGGCTTCATAATTTTTGTTGTGCGTTACTGAGACCATGGATTTTTTCTCCAGTCAACTCTAGCTTCAACTCTCCTAACTCAGATAGATTGAAGAAGTCATATCCAAACTTAGCCAAGAGATTATAAGCTTTTGGATCAAGCATCCCATGAAACTTTTGATGTTAAGTTTTGCTAGAAGAAAATCCAATTGAGGCCTTTAAGTTTAGACTGATGATGGGCACGATCAATTCCTTCCTCATAACTTTGTAGTCATCAGATCTTATCCCCTTAATTTGTTCCCTTTTATTGTGCAATGATGAAATGTACGTTTCAGATGGCTCTTGCTTTTCTTTCGCTGCGATCGAAAGGTGCACCAAAATACTGGCAAACTGGATGTCCCTCTGGATTCAATGACTTTACTTGCTAAAGTTTCAGCAACGTTCAACCTCTTAGACTTTTGATCAGCAGACTTTGGAGTTATGAATTTGACATGATTTCCCTCATTAGGATGATTACATAGATCTTTTAACAACATCATTTCCTACACTGAGTTTGGGTCTAGATATAGTTTGGCATCCACAAAGTATTATTCTGCCTCAGTGAATGGTTTCATATCTGCATCGACCTTTATTATTTCACCATCTTTCGAATATTTAAAGTATTGGTGAAGGGTAGATGAAACCACTCCATTTTCATGAAGCCAAGGTTTTCCCAGCAATAAGTTGTAAGATGTTCTTACATCACTGACATGAAACAAAGTATCCACTTTTAATTCTCCTATAGTCAAATCTAGGTGGATCATTCTAATGGCTCATTGGCCCCCCTAATTGAAACCTTGAATGGTCAAGCGATTGCAAGATAAGTCCCCAATTGTGATCCCCAATTATTTCATAGTGGATTTTGGCATGATGTTAACCGTTGATCCCCCGCCAATAAGCATGCAATTGGATTTTTATCTTGCATAACTTCTAAAAAAAAGAGCGGCCGATTATAGGGCTTTGATGCCAACAATAAATATTTATCTATAAAGGTAATAACTGCACAACAAGAAGCAAAATTTTGGCACTCCATTTATCTAGATGCATTAAATGCCATTTTGACCTTCTGCTCAAAAAATCTCATAGGAAAAAAGACTCCTAGAGTAATAGGATCCCAATGATTTCTTCTCAATGTTCTCAGCTTAACATGAGAAGATTTCATATCCCTCACTAACTTTGGTTGAGAGCACTTGGTGAGATATTGTCTCTTCAAGAATGATGGATGGAGTTGGTGGATACATTGTCTTTAAATCCGTTAGCGTGTCACAAGAATCCATTCGCCATCATTTTCAGTTTCAGAAATAGAACTTATGTCTGATTTTTCTTTTTATCAATGGACAAAGCTTCAAACATGATTGAATCTATATTTTTGAATTGAAGTATTCTCGACGCCCCCATAAGTAGGGAAACAACATTCTTCTAGTTGAAAGTGGCATTTGTAATAGTTAAGATACTAGCAACATTTGCATCCGTGGCATCTTCGGTATCAAGGATGATTTTTCCATCTTTAGCCTGCATCATAACTTTTTCTTTAACCACAAAACATTCTTCTATAGGATGGCTAACAACTTGATGATACTTACAGCATTTTGGGTCATTCACCTTTCCAACTTCGTCAGGGTGTTTTGGCTCAGATAGCTTAATCATCTTTCTTGCTAATAACTCATCAAAGATTTGCAAGACATTTGAGTCAAGAAATGGGTACTCCTTTTCCTGTAGTTCTTTCAATGTAGGTTGACACCTTTTAGTTGGCATAAGTTGATAAGATTTTTCTCCTTTGTTACTGCTTGCGAAAATCTTGATAGAAGCTACTTTAAGTTAAATGACAGTATTTTTGGTGGACTTTTCATTCCTCTTTAAGTCCTTTCTGTCCTTCTTTTGATCATCTAGTGGAAAAGCAGGTTTATGATTTGCAATGCTCAACTCTATGTCATGAGCACAAGTTGCTAATTCCTCAAAGCTTCGTGGCTTGATTCCTTGGAGGATATAAATAAGGCCCCAATATATCTCCTAGATGCACATTTGTATTGCTGAAACTTGTGACAATCTATCCTTGCAATTCAAGCTTAGTGCACACCAACGATTGATGTAGTTAACAACTGGCTCATCCGTCCACTACTTTGCATTGGTAAGCTCAATCATACTCAAAGTGTGATAGGTGTTATAAAAGCAATTTAGAAATTCTCTTTCCATTTCTACCCAACTGTCAATAGATTTAGGCTCTAGATCAATGGACCAATCAAATGCATTTCCTATGAGTGATCTCACTTACTGCTTTACTAGGAGGTCTCCATCAATTCCTACATTATTGCACGTTTCCACAAAGTAGGCAATATGTTGCTTTGGATTACCTTTTCCATCAAACTATTGGAGCTTTGGTGACTGGTAACTTATCAGCATTCTTAGTGCATCAATCCACTTAGTGTATGGTTTTGAGTTTACGAGCGAGTTTTGCAAAGGTCCACCATACTGTGCTTTAATAGTGTTAGTTATCATCTTTTGCAGTTGTTGTACAAATAGCACCGTGACGGATGTCGTGGAGTGATTAGAATTCTGGCTAGATTCCACTGTATTTGAGTGCTCCAGCTTGTTCATTAATTGGGCAATCTAGAGGTCTTTGTCTTCCACAATCTTTTGAAAATTAGCTATGGCTTCTGCCGTCTAAGCAAGTTGTTTGTCAACTGTAGTTGTTTCAATTACCACGCAAGCAGCACAGCAAAAAGAGATGATTTAGACTTGATCTCCATAGGACTTGCTGAGTTTATGCCATCTAATGGAATAGTATCAACAATCTTGCCCCCAATAGAGGATTGACCAATCACGGCAATAATATCCATAATATCCATTTGATTCATAATGATGACTTGGTTCTTCTTGGGTGCCATGGAGAGTTTGGAAATGAAAATTGAAACTTTAACGTAGAAGAAAGAGATAAGAAGCAAAGATGGTCCCATTGAGCGTGCCAGAAATTTGTTCACACAAATTTCGAGTTTGCAAAAAGAATTGCAAGACAAGAAAAATATGGACAAATTCAATATTTGATTTAAATAAAAAGTAGTTACAATCTCTGGAAATATCTTTGTAATTGAAGACTAATTCTCTGATTCTTCTCCTTCAGATTTGATTCAAGGGCTTAATGCTTGTTCTTGAATTTGATGCGCAATTCATTCCTAGATTTGTGGATGAAATCATGAGCTTCCTTGAAATCAAGTATTTATTTTGATATCAAGGTCTTCAGAATTTGGTTGCTTTTAAAGAAGATGTAGAACTTTCGTGGTTGTAGCACTTCTTCGTGGCAAGAGCTCAAACTTAAGAGCTTAGTGCTTGAATTTCTTGATGTCTAGTATGCCTCCCGGCACCCCTTTTTATAGGTACAAACTAGGGTTTGATAACTTGAAACTTGAGCCTCCCATTGGGCCTGAATACCACTTAAAATGGGCTTAATTGACTAATGGGCCATATTAGAATTTATTTTTGCCCAATTAGAGATTTTATAATTCATTTTGGATTGACGCATTTTATAAAACCCAAATTTATTATGGACTTTAATTTGAGATGCAATTTAATAGCAAATTTAATTGGCTATCAAATGGTAATTTATCCCATAAACTTTTGATGCCAACAATAATATAATTTCAAAATTAATCACATTAAAAAAGCATGTAATATTAATTATTGATTAATATAATTCATATATAACAAATAATTTTTACTTTAAATTTAAAAATACGGTGTATCATTGTTTACACATTTCATATAATTTTCATTTTGTATTTTGTTATTTTTTGTATTTTATCATTTTATATCAACTGAAAAGGAAACTATAGAAAATTGAGAATTAGAGTATAATTAATAACTCAAAATTTAGTATAGTATGATATAACCATTATTTTGATACAGTCATTTTTTTTTCCATAAATAATAGAATAGTGTAAGGCCTCGCTTGATATTTGTTGCCAAACCATATCATGGGTCTTAGTAGTTGGTGGCAAAATGTTCGATAAACGCGATTATCATGATGGCTCTGCCCAATCCGGGTTGTGCAACGATCGCGAACCGAACCAATTAAATATTACTATCTGAGGCAAAATTAATAATTTTACCTAATTTAGCCTTACTCTTTAACTTGAATTTTGGAATTGCCAACATGTGGGCTTGTTTGATAGCATGAATTAAATGTCAATCGTTTTGGTGAAATATAACACTCTTAATCAAATACATCAAACAAAAAATGAAAATTACATGTTATTAACTCAATTTTTATAGATGTATATTGTGCCTGCATTAGTGGAGATTCGTGACAGTGAGAATCAAATGTGGGTTCTAATTAATAAATAAGTGGGTGTTTGAGTCATCCGATAAAATTTTTCAAATTTTAGAAAAATGAATTCATAGACTTGATCAGTTAAATTCTAAAAAAAATTAATCTATAAACGTCAAAAATAATATACAAGGGTTTTAAAAGTTCTTTTAAAAAGAGTAAATAGGTTTTAAATTATTGTTGAAATATTAATTTCTTTTAATTATATAAGTATCATTGCTAACATTTTTATAAATTTTAAATTATTATTTTACTAAAATATTTCAAAAACCTATTTTTAAAATAAAACCTAACAATTTATAAATTTCAAAAAAATCTCATAAAATATAAGAGTTTGTAATATTTTTTTATACGGAATCATTTGGTCAAACCATTCTTTTTAATTTCACATATTAAATTTATGCATTTTTATTCAAGAATCTTCCTTTCCTCTCATCTAAATACATTTGAAGTAAAAATCAGGCAAAGCCACATAAGTAGGTAGGACATTAACATAGAGTGAGGCGGTTGCGGTGAGAACGAGGGATCCGGCTACGAATTATTACAACATAAGATGCCAAAATATGGATACTTAATACTCAATTCTCAATATCAACTTTTGTTTTGCTATGGATCACAACACACCAACTTTCTTTTTTGGAATTTGTCACTGAAAAAAGAAAAATAATTACAAAATTTGGTGAGTCATAATCCATTTATTGATTTGGCATATAACGTCCAAATAGTCATCTCTGTTCTGTATCTGTAATATCTATCTGGTCCTCGGACCTATGGATCTTAAAATATTACAGTTCCGATGTTTTCGCGAGAAATAGCAATGTGTTTGGATTTGTGGGCTCTTTTTGAACATTACCCATTTTTGTTGGTTTTCATCAATACAGCCAGTTGGGATTGGTCCTCAAGTAATTTTTTTTAGCCACAAATAAGCCGATACAAATTATTTCCCTTTTTAGTACTCTTTTGCATTGATGTAATATCTAAACTTCTCAAGTAAACTTTCTTACAAACCAGAAATGTAACTACCCTTATAATGAGCAATGTTTACTAACATTGGAGAAAGAGAATGTCAGATTAATGTTTTTCATAGTCACAAGCAGATAAATATTTGCTTTTTTCCTGCTCCCTTATCTAAGGTACAATGTTACAGTAAACAGTTGTTTAGTTTCCACTAAAGAATTAGATCTATACAAGCTGTCTCCTAAACTCTGGATTCGCAGGTCCAGTCCAGATCATAAACTGCAGCAGCTTCGAAAAATGGTTAAAATCAATAATATTCAGAGTTGTAATGCCAAATCCGGCTGTTGAGGTGAACCAATTTGTAAGCTAGAACTACTAGGTGAACCTGTCGGGACTCTTACATTCAGGTCTGGAGGAACAGAAAGAGTATGTCTTTGCTGAGCTGGTAATGCCTGCCGAGAAGATTTCACAAAGTTCCACATTTCAGCTTCTCCAGGTGGTAAGGTATTTCTACTTTCCGGCAACTTAGCAGCCTGCTCTGGAATAATATGGTTCATAGCTGATGAATTACTTGACGGAAGATCATTTCTGGACACCAGTTCGACCACTTGAGCAGGAACAGACACCCCTTGTTCCGTCAAAGAATGTCCCGGCATTGTTACTGATGGAATACTACCGGCAGCAGATATATCATACCCAAACATTCCACTGAAACCATTTCTGTAGGAGTGTTGCACAGGATTTTGCGGAGCTGGGAATTGCGATCTCCAAGAAGAAGAATCGCCTTGTCCAGCCACCTCATTCTGGCTTTTCAGTTTTCTAACAGCTTCAGCCACTCCTTCAGAAGGACCCTTTGCGACGACAGAACTTAAATCAGAAGTCGAGGGGGTCACCATTTTGCTCGAATTGCAGTCACCAGCAGTGCTATTAGATGATTTTTGCTTCTCACTTGAAAAAGACAATGGCTGTGAAGGTGCTCCATTATCACCCACCCAGCCAGGACCATACTGTACCCCAGCAGGTAAGACGGCCTCTATTTTCTTTGATGCCATTTTCCAAGCTACAGGGCCAAGATTTGCAGCATACCTGGCCAGGCTTCTTGCATAAGCAAGGGCTTCTTGAAGACCCACCTGTAAGTTCAAAAGGGCAGTTACGGGACATCCCGGCATTTGCTAAATAGTTAGGCCACAGAAACAGCAAAAGATGTGGAGATTAAGCTCATTGAGAGAAAGGCAGGTTATCCTTTAGTTAAGAAAATATTACTTGCAATAATCAGTTCTTTATCAAATCCACTAAACAAGCAAAGGAGTCATCCGGTGCCGCTTAAAGGAAGCTAAAAACTTCAAAACAGGCAGCATCTTTTATTTTACTCCCCTAAACTGGCTTTGGACGAAGGTGAAGGCAAGAGGGATGCAACAAAAGGCACTTTTAATGAAGCATACATCTTGGGAGTAACAAAAGATGAGAACAAAATAAATTTACTGTTCCTCAAAATACATACCGGCACTAATCGTTTCATATTCCCAATAGAATTAGTAAAGACAAGCGAACTGTTGCCTGAAGACAGCCTGTAGGTATCACGCCTGTTCTCATCCACTGAAAACTGTTTTTTTCCATATTTCATGTCAGCCCTTAAAATTGATGCTGCAAGTTAGAAAAGATAGGATTAACCAGTCTGCAGGAAAATTGACTAATTGTGGAACTTCAAGGCAGGACCCAATGCACAAATACCTGGAAATTCATTATTCCAGTCAGCCGTCCATTCGGAGTTGTTTTCACCATTTCTCAAGCTGTAAGATGATGCAAATGGGTCTGTGGACCTAAACCTAAATAAGGCAGATCCCTTTCTTAGATTGTAAGAATTAGATCCAGTTGCTTTATCTTCTCCATTAGCAAGAGTTGCACCTGAGGAAAGCTCGGTACCAGCACGATCTACTGGGGATGTTTCAAGAGGCTTCTTCAGATTCTTGCTGCTTGGGGGCCTGCCTCTCCTCACAACCTTGGGCTGGGGTTCGCCATCATCACCTTCATGCTTAAGATTTTTGAAGTCTCTCTTTGCAAGCTCTTGGATGGATCGTGCCTGTTGCCCATTATTCAGATAAAAAGTAGGATGATGAATACAAGGAAACAACACATAAAAGACTATACTAACCTGCCGATAGTAGATAGTATCTGAAGCATTATACTGCATGGCATTGGAACATATCAAAAGCACATCAGCCTGAAACCAGAATGGAGAGAAAAATCAGTTTTTATTTCCATGATTTGCCTAAAGGCTCAACCCAAAGAAATCAAACAAAATCAGAATAACTAAATTGACCAAAAATCACACTGTTGCATGCTTGAAAGCCCAAGGAGTATAAGAAGAATCTACAGAAAATAGAAACATGCGCACATTTCTAAATTATCTAAAACCCATCCACGACGGCTAAGTAAAATAATTATTACACCAATAGAATTCCCTTAGTATACATAGATAAATCTTCAAACCAGAGAGGTAATACAATAAGAATGCCCACTGAGCAACACAGAATAAGATCCATAGCATGTTCTTTAACAGAATGAAATAAAATGCATATGGCAGATGTCCATCCAGGTGAATGCATTCACGTCTCTGCACTAAGTTTTATTGGTTGATATGTGCTTTTTGACTATTATGTTCCATGCAATAATTAATGGGCAAGAAAGTTCAAGGCCATAAAAAGAAATTAATCATTTATAAATCAACCCGGACCATACTTTCAGTTTACTCTTTATCCTTACTGGTGCAGCACAAGAGACGAATATACTGCATAATATTATGTTCAAGGACCATGCAACCTGTATCCGAGCATGCTCAGCAAGTCAAAGGCAGAAGAAATATACATGATCAGATGCTCAACATGTCTAACATCTGTTCTTCAGCTTCTTCCACAGAAGATTTTATGACAATATTTTTGTTTTTCAATCCTACAGAATGATCTGATACGCATCATCTTAAAGGATTCAAGAAAGTCCATTGAATTAAAAAAAAACCACAGAAATGGCTCAAAAATTTAAACCAGATAAGAAAGAATGCTAGCCTAGGTCTGCCAGATGCTAGAGAGAGCAAGAGGTCGGCAATCTCTTCAACTCATTGTCAAGCAATATCCATAAAGAGATCAACACCCAAAACATGGAGTTCAGGATCTTGGTACCGTATAAATGATAGTACTTCCAAAAAGTCACCAAAAGAGAAGAATCTGAGTTCATTAAAGACAGCCATACTGAAACATAGCATACTTCACTCTGGTACAGTCTAAACCATTTCAACCGCCAAAACCAATCAGACAAAGATTGACAAATAAATCATTATCAGTTCAAAAGCTTCCATCTCAAATTATTCAGAACTAACCTCTAATTCTTCCAAGTTCTTATAAGTTTCATCATCAAGTTTCTTCCTTACTGTCCCAAAATCCATAGGTTGCTCTATTATCTCAAAATAATCAGGTAGCTGCAAGAAAAATTAACTCCCGATTTAGCTGCTGATAACATAAATTATTGGATTACTGTCAATATGTGAATATGCCGTCACCTCATTGGGATCCACAGGTTCAGAAAATACCCCATAACTGTCCTTCCTGCATCAACATGCACCCAAGAAACTAATATTGACAAACTGACCATAGAAAACCCAAAGTAGAACTGTACGAGATAGAAAACACATAAATATGAAAGAAAGCCAAAAGAGGTACACAAGAAAACACATACTTTTGAAGCCTGTCAAGAATGAAGACCAACAACTTTTTGTCTGGCAAAGGAGTTGTGGGACCAGGCTCCAATGGTGACCCTGTCAACAATTAAATGAGATGACCAGGAGTCAGATCAAAACAAAAACGCGAATTTTCCACAAAAATTTCCCAACTGAAAAAGGAGTTCTTTTTTCCATTTCCAAAATCAAGAAGGGTTGTCACTGGTACCATGTAGAGGAGTGTCTGTCGCTTTCACAAGCTCTTTATCCTGCAAAAATCAATGTAACCACCATTAGTAGAACCCAATAATTGTTCACTGAATATGCAAATTACAAAACAATCACCCAGAAAGGAAGCTCCAGTGAAGAGCGTGGCATGGAAGCAGTTAATGAAACAACAGCATCAGCAAGAACATCTGAGAAAATAATACCACCCCTTTGTGATTTAAAGAATCATAATCAACTCACAGTAAAGACAAATCTGAACTTCTTTCAAGGCACAATGCTTTATAAACAAATGTAAAAATATATTCACTTAAGAAAGGACGGTCTACGTAAATAAAATCCAAGGAAATTAAATACCAAACAAAATAGCGACATGAATACATAGAAAGCAATACATTGACGTATACATACATATATATGTGCGTGTAGCTATATAGAAAGCTAGATAAGTGGAAAATAATTAAGACAAAACCACAGATTTAATTACAAGAAAAACAGAAGTAAATGATCTGCTTTATTATTGGAACATACACTTGACCGAGTCAAAACACAGCACCCACCTTCAGATCTTCAGAAGTCAGAGCATCCCCAAAAAAAAGTAAAAGAGAGAACATTAATAATTTTTTTCGCGCGAAATCCCAAAAGCCCTTTCAAATAAGATCCTACAATTCAAAACCTCCAAATATTTCCCCGACCCAATATTCCCAAAATAGAAAATTCACTTCCAAAAAGTTCACCAAAAATTTAAGAAACCCATGCAAAAAAAGAAAAAGGAAAACAACATAAACCGAATTTTTCCAAAATTTCTAACGCACCACATCCAACTCCCCCTCAATTTCCCAAAATTTCACAAAATTACCAAAATTGCA
This sequence comes from Jacaranda copaia, assembly GCA_014898725.1. NCBI lineage: Eukaryota > Viridiplantae > Streptophyta > Magnoliopsida > Lamiales > Bignoniaceae > Jacaranda > Jacaranda copaia. Next base: position 689,306 of record JACGDI010005404.1, on the reverse strand, counting down.
AACCTGATCCAGAACCCCGTTGTCAGATCCGCCATCGACACCACTAATCTTGCGTTTCTTCGCGCACCCCTCCTCATCCTCAGACTCCGGGTCCGACTCAGAACCCGACACAGACCCAGAACCCGAATCAGAATCTCTAGAATGCCTCCTGCTGTGCTGCTGCTGATGCTTTTCGGCAACCTTACTCTTCTCATCCGATTGAGGTAAGCGGACAACAAGCTTGACCTTCTTCTCCTTTCGCTCATCGTCGTCGTCATCGAATTCCGGCTGCGGCGGAGAATTAATATGATTAGGTTTCCATCGGGTGGATCGACGGTTGTTGGAATTGGGTTTAGGAGGGGTAGATAGGTGTAGAGGGTTCTTGGAAGGGCGGCCTTTCTTCTTCTTTCTCTTCATCTCCGCTGCCGTTGCTGCTGCAGTTGCTACCTTACCCATTGCTTTGGGCTTTGGACAGAGAGAGAGAGAGGAGAAGAGGTGCTTTTTTACTTTCTTTTTTTTTTTCTGCACTCTTTTTTTGTACTACTGTTATTGTGTACTAATTTTTCAGTATTTTCTCTACGGCGTCGTTTTGGTCCGCGTAGGGATTTTTTTTTTCTTTCCGATGGATGGAAATTAGATAACACTCACAATTTAGCCCTTACCCTTCCAAAAAGTTGAGTTTAACAATTAACACCCTTAACTATGAAATATTGCCGGTTGACCCCCCTCTCGCTTTTCTTTTTTTTTTTAAAAGATGAATGGACCCCTCTCTCACTTCAAAGAATGAATGGAATATTCGATTTAAAATTGGAATCCCTAACTTAACTACGTGACCAAATTTGAAAGAATACTAAAAGCTATTTTGATAGGGCAAATTAGAGTGGCAATCACAATACATCTTAATATCAATATTATCTCTCTCATCATCAATCATATATCTAAATGAAATAATCTAATATAAGAATACAAAACTTGTTTAGTGAAAAATATGTGTCACTTGGTGTTCAAATTTAAAGTAAAAAGATAAGTTATTTTGATTGGGCAAATAACATTGCGAACAATATTAAATTTGGCAACAATATTCTCTCTCGTCGATCATAATTTATACATATTAATGTAAAATAATCCACTATTCTTCGTTGAACTAATAAATATGTTTAAACTTTAAATATATCTATACATTTTGAATATTAATCCTTTAAAGAACCCACTACAGAAATAAATTTGCAAGGCAATCATAATAATCCGATTAAATCATGTACTTAGTAACGTCCCCAATCATTGATGTTAGGTCAAAAAAAAATCAGTAGTTGATAATCATTTTAATAAAATGACATACAGAACTTCAAAATTTACATCGTAGTTACATATTAATTTGGGTTCATTATAAGATTTTCTTAAATTGGATTATTTTTTAGCTCCAACAAATCGTACAATCTAAAGTAATTCTATCTGAATAATTAAAAAATATTAAACATGAAACAAAAATGAAGGTTTTTACATTACAGTTACATATTAATCTAGGATCATTATAAAATCTCTCGAGTTAGTCTATTTTTTAACCCCAACAAATTATATAGTTTAGAACGATAATATCGAAATAATTGAAAAATATTAAACATGAAATAAAAACAAAAGTTAGGGATCCTATCAAAGATTCTCTGAAACTTAAGTTAACATGGAGTGGAGTGTCGAATTAAAATACAAAAAAATAACAAATAAGAATAATGAACCTCTCTTTATCATAATATAGCTGGAGTTATTTATAATCCTCATGATGTGAACTTACAAGACAAATCATTTTGGATTTAAAGGTGAGATGTTATTATTTTTTCTAATTAAATAATTTTTATTTTGCTTTAAGTCAAGTCAAGTCCAATTCAAATAAAAGGACATGAATTTTATAGTGATTTAACATTTTTAACGTTATATGAAGGCAATTTCAATGTTATAGACCTTTTTCCCATATCAAGGGTAATGGCATTTGAAGAGCCAGTATTAATGCACTTAATTTGTTAAACAAAACTATAGAGTTAATTAGAAAATTAAATAAAAAAGAAAATGAAGAAAGTTAGAAAGCTGGATAAAGATATTACCTATAAGCAATGGCAATGAACTTAATGTCAAATTTGTTGGTAGAAAGGTGGCCTAGATTCACCAAGAGAACAAGAAAGGCAAGAAAATGTAGAAAAATGACCATAAATAAAAATAATAATAATAATTTTAGTTGACTCTTCCAACTTAGAAGAAATGTGAAATTTGTCATTTCAACATTTATTGTCTTTCAAGACCGAATCTCATATAATTAATCTTACAAAATGCTCGATATTTTTTGGACATAGATACACTTAAATATAAGTTATAGGACTATGAAGTTCAAAATTTAAATATATATATATATAAATATATAAAAAATAATAATAAATATGGTATGAAATACAACTCGTGAGAATATATATTATGTTTTGGATGCAACGAGATATTTTACAACATTTTATGACAATTACAAATCAAATTAAAATAAAAATAAAAATTAAATGCTATTTCACTTTTTTATTTTTAATCTTCCACAATTATTTTATTCTCTCATTTTCAGCCAAAATATTAATTGAATCCATAAAAGAAACAAAGTTGAGATTAAGGTGTTAAAAAATAACTAAATCCATTCTAATGCCTGAAAATTTTTGTTTTAAAAATATATTTACATATATATATATATAGATATAGATATACTGGATATGGATTTTGAACCGATGACAAATTGAAACCCATTTCGAATACATATATACTCCATGAGCCATGAGTTAACTCGATCCACACTTCGATTCACGTACGAATGTAGTTCTTGAGTCATGAGCCAATTTGACCTCCTTTACATAAGTTAGGAAACCACTAAAATTCAACTCATCATGTTTGCGCCTTTGCGGTAAGTCTCAAATTGTACTAACTCAAGCAAGAGTAAAGATTCGAGTTAGAAATCACACCGGCGAGGTAAAAACTTGTTTGAAAATAAAGATGTGTTTTGATATTTTAGATAAGGTGTCTTTCATATAAATTATTAGATTTTAAACTTATTTATATTATAATTAAATTATTTATTTCTTTATTTCTATAACAAAAAATATGCGAGAAGAATAATGAGTAAAAGTCGAATGCTATGATATGGTAAGAATGCAATGCAAATATCAATTTTGATAATTGAAAAATCAAATATAACTACGTATTTATAATGCCAAATACGTATATTATCAACAGCGAACCTAAAATACAATGATATAGTGAATGAATGAAATTAACTTAAATTCTATTATTGCTTTCTAGTGATCAATAGAGTTGAAATTTTTTCTTAAGAATGATTGTTTTGAATTTGGATCCTACGAAATTTTTAGAAAAATAATAAATATATAATGATTTTTGAAATATTTTGATTTGAATTTTTTTGGATAACCGACGGATATTCAATTTTTATTTGGATTCGAATATGATTATACCAACTAAAAATCCGATAGGATCTTGGATCGAATTTGAATATGGCATATTATTTTCGAATTCGAACTTGGACCAACATGATCCAATCCGAATCCGCCCCATTGACAACCCTAGTAATAAGTAATATATGTATTCAGTTAAAGCCTTTTTAAATATCATATCGATTCAAATAAATATATGTTTGTTTAGGTAAAATATTTTCAAAAAGTATATATACATATAGTTTCAATTAAAGTATGTGGCATCATTATATTTTCAGTTATCTCCACCAAATTTCGTACTTTCCTTAACGGGTTGATTGTGGAAGATTTAAATAAAGAGAACAAGGTTATTTAAAGAATTTTATGAGTGGTAGCATTCATAAATACCATCGATATATGCATACATTCAAATGTATTGTTAGAAATTCGTTTTATTTTTATTGCATCTGAAAAAATATGACTTCTAGTAAATAAGCACAAAAATACATAGAGTAGTTTAAAAGTATTTCTAAAAATCTGCGGCACAAGCCATCCCAAAATATGGTTTGAGTGTTTATTTGCTTCCACTTGATCTTTGTGTTGAAATCGAAAGGTTGATTAACTCTTTCTGGTGGGCTGCGGGATCGACCGACGGTAAAGGGATTAATTAGATGAACTGGAGAAAACTCAGTGACGCGAAAGCTTGTGGTGGCCTTGGTTTTAGGAGAGTTCATGAGTTTAATCTTGTTATGATGGGCAGACAAAGTGCGAGGATTTTATGGAACCCAAACTCACTTGTGGCTAAAGTTTTCAAAGCTCGCTATTTCCAAAATTCCTCTCTGTCCAACCCGAGTTTTGCTCGGCGAAGTATTTTAGCTACTCAAAAATTGCTAAAAGAGGGCTGTAGGGCTGTAGGATAAGGGTTGGGGATGGATCTCAGATTTCAGTTGCTGGGGACCCTTTGCTACCACACAATCTTAATCCTCGTGTTACTCTGGATCTTCCGGCGGATCATAGGAATATGAAAGTAGCAGAGCTGCTGGACCTGAACAGTGTGGATTGGAATCATAATAAGGTAGAAAAGTTTGTTCAATGAAAGGGACACGGACTTAATTTATCAGATTCCATTGGGTGTGGGGAGAAAGAAAGGCATCTAGTGCTGGAACAAAGAAAAAACAGTTCAATGTTCGATGAAGAGTGCCCATAGACACCGACAGTCAATGGGAGAGGTTGCCCATCAAAGCGAATCCTCTTCCTTTTGGAAAAATTTTTGGAAACTTTCAACTCCATCAAAAGCCAGGATTATGGTTTCGAGAGCTATTCGCGGCTGCCTACCCGCAAGAGATAAACTTATAGAAAAGAGAATAGTGTTGGATCCCTTGTGTCTAGTGTGCAGAAGTGCAGCAGAGACGAGTGCACACATCCTTATTGACTGCCTAGTGGTCAAAGATGCCCGGATCGAGTCAAGTATGGGCTGTACTCGGGGTGATGACTTGTGGTTTGTTGAGTGGATGAAAAATGTCTTTGCACACTACTCAACTGAACCATGTGAGCATGTGATCATGATATGTCGGAATTTATGGAACAACAGAAACAATGTTACTAGGAAAGAAAGAGAGAAGAACAGGTAGGTGATTCTACCAGTTTGCCGCAAATTATTTGGAACAGGGGAAACAGGTTAGAAGAAGAAGCTTAACCGAGACTGATAACAACAAACAAGAGATTGGAAGATGGGATAAACCAGAAGCTGGATGGGTCAAGGTTAATTCTCATGCTGCAATATCCAATGATGCAGCTATGACTGGAGTTGGTCGGATAACACGCGATTTTGAAGAACAGTTTGAGTGCCGGATATAGGACTTTCAAAGGTCTGTTTGATGCGTGTGCTGCCGAATCCTTGGGAATTAGCAAGGTATTAAGTTGGATCAAACAGTCAGCATTCCAAAAGGTGGTCCTCGAATTGGACATGCAAAAAGCAGTTCGATTTATAAACAGTCATAATGTTTTTACTTATTTTCTAGGATTTATCATTGATGATTGTAGAAAAAATAAAGAAGATTTTGCTTGTCTTCATATTTCTTTTGTGAAACAATATATGAACCTTGTAGTTCACGTGATTGCACTAGCCTTTGGTTTTCTGTCTGATCGTGGGAGCTGGAGTTCCATGTCCACCCCAATTTATTGTAGAAGTTATGAACGGTGATTTTTAATTTAATAAAATCTTTTAATTCAAAAAAAAAGGAAAGTATTTCACTCTGAAAAGAATATTTATAGCCAAAAAGTTAAAATGAGAACATGGTAGTTGCCACTAATAATGTATATCAAATTATAATAATTTTTATTTTATTATTAATAATATAAACTATATGTAAATAATTTTTATTTTGTCTTATTTATAATTTAATAATTATTATTTTTAATTGTCATTATTGACAAATAGTAACACAAGTATTTTTATCTCAATATTATTATTATTATTATTATTTGCACTAACTATCCTCACACTTAAATGAGTAATCAATATGATAATTCTAAATCTTATCACAGGTTACAACAAATTTTAAGTGATTGTTAATTAAATTTCCTTTAAACTTGTCAAATAATTAATTAATTTAATGATATTATTATCGCATAATATGTGCGAGATACATGTCTAATGAGCCCTTAATGCACACATTTATGTGTGAATTTAATAATAATAATAATAATAATAATCTACCTTCTAACCATAAACTCTTATTCATCAAAAATAAATAATATGTCTCAGACATTACACGTCTCTGCTAGATGTTAAGGACACAACCTGGCAAATTTGTATATTAAATGAATTTCGGTACAATAAAATATATGTCCAAATGCAATTCCTTGCACTCAGACAATTAGCTGCCTTCATCTGCTTCACGTGACACTTTAAACAAGCTTCAACTAATTGACACGCACGCACGCACACACAAATATGTATATATACTTTCAGCAATTGTCTTTTTCAATAGTACTCCGTTGGATATTAGATATATGGCAGCTTCCACTCTCCAAACCGTCAGACACCTTCCTCTCAGTTTTCTCTACGGTATGACATTCTTCAATGTATACTGTTATAGTTTTTTTTTTTTTTTTCGAGTTCTCATATTCGCTAAATAAGATGTAACTCATGTTTGCTAATAAGATAAAATATAGAAAGTTGCGAATTGGAATTCATTTACATAAATAGTAACAAATCCCGTCACCTCTTTTGAATTTCAAAAAAATCCACTTTTTCCGGAATAAGAAATTAAATGTGTAAACGGATATTAAATGAAGCAAATATATTATATTTCATATTTATATTCAATTAATTGATTTTTAATATATTTGTATTTGTATTTCTACCCAATAAATTTTTATGTAATAAAACTCAAATCCGTATCAGATAGGGTTGTAAAGAAGCCAAGCTCAAATCGAGCTTAGCGAAAATTTCAAGCCGGAGCTTCAAATTTTAAGCTCAAACTTGAGCTCGTGGATAAATATCAAACTCAAGCTGGAACTCAATGATCTCATAAGATATCGAGCCAAATCAAGTTTCAGTCGAGCTCAAGCTCATTAGATATCTTCCACACTCAATGTACGAGCTCGAGCTCATAGGCTCAATTTAGCCCTCACTATTTCCTATGAAGCTCTCGAGAAATATTATCTATCAGCAAATCCAACACAGTGTTCAAAAAATGGGACCGTTCATTGAACCAAAAAATTTATCGGTTCACGGTTCACTAGTTCAATCGTTGGTTGGATCGTAATTAAACCGCAATTGAATCGTGACATTATAATTACAAAATATGTATATTTATATTATACATTAGTTAAAAATTAATAAAATATCAAAATATAAAACATAAAGAGCTTAAATGATATTGCCTAGCATTACAATCTAAATTTCACAATTTATATTATAAATGATTACAACAATTTAAATATATCAAATCTAAAGTTTAAAATTGAGTGTGTGTAAGTTAATTCTAAATTCTAAACTAAGTCTTTTTTTACTTTTAGAAAACTTGTGAGATGTACCTTAGCCTTCAAACTTTGTACTTAGACAAAAATAAAATAAAATAATTTCATTAAAAATTAAATAAAAAATCAATTCGATTCAATTGAACCATGAACGGTTCACCAATCTGACCAGCTGATCTAAACAATTTTAACAAAATATGGTGTGTGATTTTTTTTTTTCAATTTTTTGATTTTTTTAGAAAACCAGACCAGTTCGCTAGCTGGTTGATAGTCCAACCGGTTCAGTTTGGTCCAATTTTTTAAACAATGATCCAACAACATCATCAATTTTTTTAAATGTCAATCAATTTTTTATAAATTTTAAGCAAGTTAGTGTTTCAACTTTTGAAGTTTGAATATTAAAATATAAAAATGAATTTGTTAAGAGAATGATGAATTTTTATTTCATACTTGCATTATTATATTTGAAAAATATGCGTTAATCAAATATAATATGTTATACAATGAAATTTTGTTATACAATTTTAAATATTTTTAAAAAATTATTTGAATAGAAAATTTATATTTTTCTTCAAATATATCATGCTATTATTTTTTAGTATTTTACAAATCATAAATTAATATATTATAAATTGTTATTATTTTATAAGTAATATATATATATATATATATATAAGTGAATAAATGAATTACAGTTTGAAAATCACCTCAATATGCGGCATATAATTTTTGAAGTATTGTTTTTATATAATATTTGTATATATATATTTATATATATTATTTTAAAAAGTATCAGGCTAATAAGTCGGCTCGCAAGCTTTCGAGCCACCATATTAAAACTCACGCTTAGCTCAATCCCAAGCTCAAGTAATTTTGAGATTCAAGGTGAGCTTTTGAGGTTGAATCAAGCTAGCTCACAAATAGGCTTTGCTCAACTTGCACCCCTAGAATTGGATAGATATTAAACAAATTTCAGATTTACTCATAATTGATTATAATTATTTAGATATATCCTTATCTGGATTGAAAATATTATTTTTTGGACATTTGCATTCGATTGTAATTATTCAAATATCCATTTACAAAATATCCAAATATCAAAACTCATTAATTTGTAACAAAATTCATATTTTTTCTATTAGAAAAAACTAACATTTCATTAAAAAATAAAGCAGTCAAACAAACATCACAATATTTAATTAATGGTTGATTTTATAATTAATTAATATTTTAACTCTAATTAGAATTAATAATGACAACTAAGTACATTAATTATAAAGTCAACCAACAATATCTTTATGTTGATTAACTCTATCACTACAAGAAAATACCCTTTCATTTGTAATGAATGGGTTTCCATAACAGATCAAAGACAGATATGCAAGAGTTTTGATGGATTACTAATGAATTTAAAAAAAAGAACGAAAATATATATCAGTGATGACTTGTGCTGGATATATATATGAAGAGTACTCTATATTGATATAAAAAGTCCTTTACAAATTTTCCAACTCTAAATATTGTATTAAAATAATCTTTTGATCAGTAATAAATACATTTTATTTACTTACAGAACTAATTATTGATGAAGCATACACTAATTGTGCGATTGGTATGGAAGAGCAAGGTAGGAATGGAATAAATATTCCAAAGTCTATTCCTAAATTTATGCTTGGTATAATTTAACAATGAGAATCCCTATTTCTATAGGAATCTCCACTAACAAATGCATGGATTTAGTTATTCCTTCCCTTTCCCGATGCCAAGGTTTTAGCTATTTCCAATGTATTAGGAATTGACTTATTTTTTTATTTGACAAAATTACCTTATTTAATTAAAGAATTCTAAATCATCACATAGGCCCTCATATATATCTTCTTCATGTTATCTTCTTCTCTACAGAGATTTTATTTTCTAACTCTAGTAAAAGAAATCTTCTCTATTGAGATTTCTCCCACAATCTCCAAACTTCAGTAAAACAAATAATAACCAAGTTTCATATCTTTTTCATTTTTACCCAAAAAAAATTAATTTTACTTCTCAAAATATAAATAAATCATAATCTTTGACATACATATTATGGAATTAAAAAAGAATAAAAATTGCATAAAAAACATAAAATTATAAGATATAAATAATTTATCAATAAAATATTTTATTTTAAGAATCTTATACTAAAGAATAATTTGGTTATTTGAAATACTTCCATTCATTTTCTACCTTTCATTGTTAAATACCAACTATGATATTGGAATCAAGCAAACAACAATGATTATATTCTTTTCTCTCATTCCTTATCATACAAAACATAAAATAACTTATACAGATATCATTTCTTTTTCATATTATTCTCATTCCCAAAATCATTTCATTCCCACTTAATTTTATTCCTGCATGCCAATTGCTAGCTAAGGGATTTGTGAAACAAAGCTTTTACAAATCATCTTGAACATACAAGGACACACATATATATGTAACATACTATATATAAAAATATATAATACTAGTAATTAATAAACTTAAAATTAATGTAAAATACAAAATCCGCCAAGCTATGCGCCTTGGTGTGCACCTCCTCATGCCTCAGTGCGTGGTGGCACAGCACATGGCGTCCTACTAACGCATATCGTGGCATGTTTCTGTGCCCGTTTCAATCATTTAACTTCATTTCTTTCATTTCTCATCATATATAATTCAAATTTGAGGACAAAATCAACAATATATATGTAATCCACGTCCCTAATTTTTAATTTTTTACTAGCCAAAAGACACGAAAACTTGAGTACGTATTCTCTAGCCTGCCGGCGGTTCGCTATTCTTCTTCAACAAAGCAACTTTAGTTTATCATTCTTTTCCTTCGAGCACTAATATCGTAGATAAATTGAGATTGTGCAATCAAAATGAAAATGCAATTCAAATATACAATGATGAACAACTGAAATATATAGTGGAGTGACATTTAAGAGCCATATTAATATATCCGGCCAGGCCTTTCCTTTAAAAATAGCAAAAATATTGGAAGATTCTTCAAATTCACACACACACACACACACACACACACACACACACAAACCAAATTCAACGACTCATTCCCTACAAATTTTGGCATTTCAACCTATTAATTTAGGATTTACTTTTCTGTTTTGTTAAACTCAAGCATTAATCCCATGATGGATGAAAATGACCAAGCTATTATTCTTGCTCAATTTCAAGTATATAGAAAATATGATCTTATAGGGAAAAAAAATGACGAAGAAGAAGTCGCACAAAGCCCAACATCTACAAGTAAAACTAACCGCGTCTTAAAAACTTTATGTTGTATAATGCATATATATATATATATATACACAGACACTCTCTGATGGAAAACTCGTTTTTAAAAGTATCTAACTTGAACAAACGCCAAAGCATTACAATTTACAAATAATTAGATGGCAACGTTTTACAGATTATAATATTATATATATATATATATATATAACCTAAGGTAGAAATTAAAAATAACAAATCAATTTTTGAAAAGAAAATGAACAATAAAAGAACTTAGAATAGAGTTACCTAGCTGAATTCTAGACATGAGATAAAATTACCACGCCTACGCGTACCAATGGATACCCAGAATTAGGTCAAAAAATAGTTGGTAATTAGGGAGCGAGTAAAATTATTTGCATTTATTGCATTGAGGATATAAGGCTCATAACATATATATAGATATAGATATGGATATATTTATTTATTTTAATTTTTTCTTTTTTCTGAACAATAATATTTAAGTTATGTTTAAACTTTTAGTTCAAAAAACTTCTACATATATTGAAACCTAAATTTTAACATTGAATTGTAATGTAACTTAAATTTGTTGGATGTTTAAACACTTAAATTGTAATTTTTAAATTACAATATTATTGATATGCTTTAAGTACTAGTTTAGTGTTATATTTGGAAAAATGAGAATTTATTATGGATGCCCATGAATTAGTCATTACCCCTAGCAACATGTAATGGATCCAATATGTCATAACCAATTGTAGACATTAAATTTTTGATCAATTGAAAAGTGACACATATAAAATAATATATTAAATATTAATTTAAAATTTTTTATTTAAATTTTGGGATATATTAAATTTAATTTTAAAAGATAAATAATTAATTTTAATTAATAATTTAGTATTTATTTTATGCTCAAATCAAGCATTGACATATGTCAAATCAAGCATTGACACATGTCAAAGATGGACTGTCTGCATTTATGAACAAATCAAATTAAAAATATTTGATATTGATATTATCTTTTGATATTTGATATTATCAAATTAAATATATATATATATATATGGTGTTATCTCTTGATATTTGATATTATCTTATCAAAGAGATAACATTTGAAGGGATTCAAGTTAATATAAAAGTCTTCCTTCAAGTACCTATATAAATGGGTAATTCCAACTCATTTGACACAGCATAATTTCCAATAGACAAGAAAAACTTGGAAAGAGTCCAGTAATTCTCTCAACCAAATTCAAGGAAATCCATGACATTCAAGGCGTTATTCGCAGAATTCATATATTTTGGGCATTTGATTCGAGATCAAAATATGAAACCCTCGAATTGGCGTTATTTTTATTCAAGGAGATCCATGACGTTCAAGGCATTCTTTATGGAATTCATATATTTTTAGCGTTTGATTCAAGATCAAAATGCGAAGCCCTCAAATTAGCATTATTTTTATTCAGGAAGATCCACGACATTCAAGGTGTTCTTCTTGAAAATCATATATTTCTAACGTTTGATTCGAGATTAAGGTGCAAAATCCTTGAGTTGGCATTATTCAAACCAAATTTAAGAGAGATCCACGGTATTTTTTACAGAGTTCATTAAATTTAAGATCATATTTGGAAGGAAAGAATCAAAGGCTTATATTAGAGATAGAATCCACAGTTGATTGATTAATTTATTTTGAATTTATTTGTACTATTTTTCTTGTTTTGTAATTTTGATTTCTGTAGACAAAAAATTGTTATAAATTTTAGCACACCCAATGAGACTATCTCTACCTCTCATCTCTTTCCTTTATCAAATATTGAAGTATCATGGCCACCAACAAAACTGTTGCATCAAAGATGACTACCTTAAATTCCATAAATGCTAGAGTAAGAAGTGTTGGCGTCACCACAAGGAGCATGCCCAAAAGTTCGCAATCATCTTCTGAGGTAAATCCTTCACTTAAAGTTGTGGAGAAGGCATTGCCGCAGGCTATTGATATTAATGAAGTTGGTAGAGACTCAAAAGAAAAATCAGTGGCATCCACTCCTCGCTCAACTTCAAATTCCTCAAGCATAGCGCTAGTAATGGTGACAAGTGCTACAACTTTGGAGGAACAAATTGCTAATTTGATGAAGATTATTTAAAGGCTAGCAAAGCACGTCCAAGAGCAAGATTCTCAAATCTCCAAGTTGATGAACAAGGTGGATAATGCTGAGAGTAGTCGCGTGATGGAAAAACAAATAGAAGCTCAAGATGACGGTGAAATATCCACAAAGTGACAGCCAATTGAAAATGAAAAGCCTACAACAAAGGAATTGCAAGTTTCCATTGAAAGACTAATTCCTGTTGACTAGATGAGGGAGTTTATCATGGGAACTATCAAAGACAAGTTTGAAGAAAGCTCTAAGTCATTTATGACTTATTCCAACTATATACTCAAAAGATTGACAATTTAAAGATGTCAACTGATTATCAGCCACCAAAGTTTCAGTAATTTGACTGCAAAGGCAATCTAAAACAGCATGTTGCTCACTTCATTGAAACTTGTAAGAATGTAGAGACCTAGAGAGATCACCTAGTTAAGCAATTTGTTTGATCTTTGAAAGACAATGCTTTTGAGTGGTATACTGACCTAGAAGTAGGCTCAATTAATAGCTGGGGGCAACTGGAGCAAAAATTTCTCAATCGCTTCTACAATACCCGAAGGACAATTAGTATGATTAAACTCACAAATTCTCGCCAGTAGAAAGAACAGCCAGTCGTTAACTACATTAACCGTTGGAAAAATTTAAGCCTTAATTGCAAAGGTCAATTATCTGAAGCTTCAACCATCGAGGTGTGCATTCAAGGGATGCATTAGGAGCTCTGATATATTCTGCAAGGAATTCAGCCCAAAACATTTGAAGAGTTGACCACTCGAGCCTATGATATGGAATTAAGCATATTTGCTAGTGGAGTAGAAAGGCCACCAATTCAAGAGCCTTGTAAGCTTAAGGAAAAACAAGAATTCAAGAAAGAGGACAAACCTCTTACTAAAGCACAAAGTAAAGAAGCTATGGCGGTGAATGCAACACCCATCAAGTTTCGTACAAAGATAGAAATCACAAAGGATGAAAAGAAGGATATCCCCTAAGAAAGAGGACAAAGAAAATTAACTTTAAAGGAGATGCAAGCTAAGACATACCCATTCCTCAATTCTTATATCTCTGAAATATTTGATGATTTACTAAATGCAAATCTCATTGAATTACCTGAAATGAAGCAACTTGAAAAAGTTAGGAAAATTGATGACCCAAATTATTGCAAGTACTATCAATTGGGTGGGTCACCTAATCCATGATTGCTTTGTATTCAAAGATGCAGTTGGCTCAACAAGGGAAAATCTCACTTGAGGAGGAAAATGATGTTGCCTCAAATCATGCTACTATTGAGGTTGAAAAGGATGTACTTGGTAATCACGATAGTGACATTGCATGGTGCATAATAAGTGAAGAAGAGATTTTCTCTAATGAAACATGTTTATCTGATAAAGAAAATCATGATGTAACTGAGTGCATGTCACAATGACTTTCACTGATGAAGATTTATTGCTTATCTCTAAACCCCATAATAGGCCATTGTTTGTAACTAGTTATGCTTGTAAGTAGAAAATAAATATAATTTTGATTGATAGAGGATAGAGGCTCCGCAGTCAATATCTTGCCATTGCATGTGCTAAAGGATTTAGGAATCTCCACAGATAAATGGAAAAATAGTTGCCTAATGATCCAAGAGTTCAATTAAGGGAGCAAAGGGCCTTTGGAATAATAAAGATAAAGCTATTGATCGACAATATATTGCCAACGACATTGTTTCATGTCATTTATGACAAGACATCATACAATATGCTTCTAAGCCAACCTTGGTTACATGAAAATAGCATAGTTCCCTCTACATAGCACTAATGTTTTAAGTATTTTCAAGAAGCTGTGGTAAAGAAAATGCTTGGAGATAGCAAACCTTTCACTGAAGCTGAATCACACTTAACAGATGCTAAATACTACATCAAAAGTATGAAAACTACCAAGGCCAAAGAACAAGAGAAATCCAAGCAACAAGATGATCTTGATGAAGGAAACAAGTTTAAAAACTTGACTCCAACATATCGTAGTGAAGATCATGTCAAGAGTGAGTTACCTCTAGTAGGATCTGAATCATTGAAAGAATTAATGTTTCCTTTAACCAAGCTTGATGTAAATAAGCCATCTCCTCAGCTTCTGAAAGGATTTGTTCGCTCAACTCAATGAGCCAAAAAGGAACATGAAGAATCTCTACAACTTCAAAATGAGAGTTGCTTTCATCCAAAAGCCTATAAACTTCTTATCAAAGTTGGATATAATCTGCAAGAACATACCATCTTGGGAAAACTTTCCCCTCAGGCCTCTGGCATGCAAATATATGGGCTTAATACTACCTAAAAGATGTTAAAAGAAAAAGGTCATGGTGTCCAAAGCTCTTGAATGGGACTTGAATTTGTTCCTCAAAATCCTATTCGCATTGCGATTAGGAGAGCCAATAGTAATCACATAGTTGGAGAAGAATTTTCCTCAACATATGATGTTTTTTATGAAAATAGGGAGAAAGTCCCATGAATCTTAGTTTTCAATAGACTTGGGAAATGACAGTATAAAAGTACCTACAATCAAAGATAAAAAATGCCAAAGTTCTTGAAGTGGGTTAGCAAGCTGAAAAAGCTTAGGAGTTCAATTCCTTCAAGCATGAAGTGGCATACTCTATTTTGAATATATCCTGTGGTAGGACCCTAAAGGCCAACTCATCAACGGGCTATAGATCGTCTTTCCAAGCAAATCTCCAAGCTTATCAATAGCAATTACATAAGTGAAAAGGATGGCATCATGTAGATAATCCATATAAGAAGAATAATGGACAAAAAAGGACGTGTTTCAAGAAGATTGAGCCTGTGGAAGAGGATATTGTGCTAGCATACTATACTACTTTAAGCGAAGAATTTTTGATTGAAGAAGAAAATGTTGAAACTGCTCCTCCTGAGTTTGAAGAAGGTGTTAAAGCCACTATAGATGAATTAAAAGAGATTAATTTAGGTGATGCCAATGATTTGCGGCCTATCTACATTATTGCTTTGTTGACTACTGAGGAAGAAGAGGTATATGTTGAATTATTATGTGAATTCAAAGACATGTTTGCATGGTCATACAAAGAGATGCCTATGTTAGATCCAAATGTGGTAGTCCAAACAAGCTCAATGGTGATTTCACCCCGAATTGGTTCTTTTGATTGAAGCTAAAGTAAATAAGCTCATTAAGATTGGGTTTATTCAAAAAGTCAAGTATCTAACATAGATCTCCAACAGTCCCTGTAAAAAAGAAAAATGGTCAAATTCAAGTTTGTGTTGACTTTAGGAACTTGAATAGTGCTTGTCCTAAGGATGATTTTCCATTGCCCATTATAGAACTCATGATTGATGCAACCATAGGGCATAAAGCACTATCGTTTATGGATTGATAATTGGGATATAACCAAATACGCATGTCACCAAAAGATGAGGAGTTGATGACATTTCATACTTTGAAGGGAATATATTGCTACAAAGTAATGCCGTTTGGACTAAAAAATGTTGGTGCCACATATCAAAGAACAATGTAGGAGATCTCTGATGACATGCTTCATAAGAATATTGAATGCTATGTTGATGATGTGGTTGTCAAGTCCAAAAGGTGAGAAGATCACTTACAAGACTTAAGATAAGTTTTTGAGCACTTGAGAAAATATCAACTCAAAATGAATCCATTAAAGTGTGCATTTGGTGTTACATCGAGGAAGTTTTCAGGATTCATTGTTCATCATCGAGGCATAGAAATAGAGCAAGCAAAGATTGATGTAAGTTTGAAAATGCCTGAACCTCAAGACATCCATGAATTTAAAAGTTTGCAAGGAAGTTAACTTATTTGCAAAGATACATATCAAATTTAGCTGGTAGATGTCAACCATTCAGCCATCTCATGAAGAAAGGTGTTCCATTTGAGTGGAATAAAGCTTGTGGGAATGCTTTTAAAAACATAAAAGCTTATTTGATGAAACCTTTTATGTTGATCACACCAGTACCTAAACATCCACAGATTCTTTATATTGATGCTCAAAAATGTTTGTTGGAACTTTATTAGTACAGGAGAATGAAGCAAAGAAAAATGTCTTATACTACTTGAGCAGAATGATGATACTAAATGAGTTGAAATATTCGTCAATTGAGAAAATATGTTTGGTTCTAATTTTTGCAATTTAAAAGTTGAAGCATTACTTTCAAGCACATACTGTCTGTCTTGTCTCAAAAGCAAATCCACTAAAATGTGTCATGTCAACACCTATCATCTCTAATAAACTGGCAAAATAATACCTTCAGCTGCAACAATTTGAAATCATCTATGTTACACAAAAGGCAGTAAAAGGACAAATTTTGGCTAACTTCTTGGTTGATCACCCCATCCATGCTGAGTGGGAGTTATCTGATGATTTACCCGATAAAGATGTCTTAGTGGTTGAAATTACACATCATTGGAAGATGTATTTTGATAGAGTATCTCACAGTGAAGAAACTAGTGCCGAAGTGGTATTCATCACATTTACTGATGAAGTATTACCATATTCCTTCACTTTAACTGAAAATTGTTCCAATAATGTTCCTAAATATCAAGCTCTTATTCTTGGGTTGGAAATGGGAGTTGACACAAAACGATTGAACCTTAAAGTCTATGGAGATTCTAAGTTGGTGGTCAACTAGTTGTCTAGATCATATGAAGTCAAGAAGCCTAAATTACTTCCATACTTTAATTATGCAAAAAGGCTCATTGGATTGCTTGGGAATGTAGAAATTGAACATATACAAAGAAAGGAAAACAAGCAAGCTGATGTGTTAGCTAAATTGGCCTTTTCACTTGTTGTACCTAAAAGTGAAGTGAGAATTCTAATATGTAAAAATTGGGTTGTACCGCCAATCTCGAGGATGAGGATTGTGAAGAAGATAAAAGCCATGTTGTTCAAGTATTCGAAATAGAAAAGGAAGATAGGCGCCAATAGTTCATGGACTATTTGAAGTATAAAAAGTTACCAGATGATCTATGTCAAAGAGTCGATATCTAACATCGTGCAACTTGCTTTATCTATTACAAAGGTGTACTTTATAGGCAATCATTTGATGGAGTCTTCTTGGGTTGTTTAAGTGACGATGAAGCTATCGAAGCTATGGAAAAAACTCATTTTAGAGTTTATGGCGCTCATCAGCCGGGTCCAAAATTATATTTTTGGATAAAAAGAATAGGTTACTACTGCTAACAATGGTAAAAGATTGCATAGATTATGCTTAAAGATACCAAACTTGACAATTTCATACAAATTTCATTCACCAACCACTTGAGCCATTGCATCTGACTATTGCTTCATGACCATTTGATGCTTGAAGGTTAGATGTTGTTAGACCCATGGCAAAGTCATCTACTAGATATTTGTATATTTTAGCTGTAACAGACTATTTCTCTAAGTGGGCTGAAGCAATGCCCCTCAAAGCAGTAAAGAAGGAAACTACTGCTGACTTTATCCGCATCAACATTATATATCGCTATAGGGTTCCTTAATACATAATCACCAATAATGAAAATCCTTTTAGTAATAATCTGATATATAAACTTTGTCAGAAGTTCAATTTTAAGCAGAGGAAATCTTCCATGTATTATATTGCGGCTAATGGTCTTGTTGAGGCGTTCAATAAAACTCGGTGTAATTTGCTGAAAACAGTAGTCTCAAAGTCAAAGAGATATTGGCGTGAAAGAATTGGAGAAGCTTTATAGGCATATCGAACAATTTATAGAACACCTACACAAACAACTCCATATTCATTGGTTTATGGCGTTGAAACTATTTTGCCTTTTAAGCAACAAATTCCTTCATTGAGGATAGTTATACAAGAGGGATTAACTGAGGAAGAAAAAAATGCATGTCTATGTTTTGAAGAATTGGAGGCCCTTGATGAGAAAAGATTGAAAGCACAGCAAAGACTTGAGTGTTATTAAGCTTGGCTCTCCAGGGCATTTAACAAGAAAGTGCGATCACGATCTTTTCGAGTTGGGGATTTGGTGCTCACTACGAGAAGACCCATCATCACAACTTATCGGACTGGGAATAAGTTCACATCAAAATGGGATGGTCCTATGTTGTCAAAGAAGTTTATATAAATGGTGTATATACGTTGGTTGTTGAAGATAGATTAAGAATTAGCCCTATAAATGGGAAGTTCTAAAAGCGCTACTATGCATAAAGTTGAGAGATAGCTCCATGACGCATGAGCCTAAACCACATGTTACTCCTTGATGCACGAGCCTAAAATGCATGTTACTCTTGACCCGCATGAATATAAATTGTGAACGGTACCCATCAAAGATAGTGCACGTGGTTAAACTGCTAACTTGCTCCACCAAAGGTAGTTGTAATGCCCCTACCCAGAGGTAGGAGCCCCTAGTTAAGGCGCTAGTAACCTAACAATCATTCCCCAAAGAGTGTATAGGAAAGGTTACATCATAATGAAGAGAAAAGTTCCAATTTCACATTAATCACTAGTAGTCACACCTATACAGCAATATCACATATAAAATGGTGCCTTCAAGGCATACTACATCACAAAAAGGATTTTATTGCTTCAATGCTATCTAGCTACAACAGCCAAAACTACATACAACATGTACAAATATACCTAACCCCATGAGGCTCGCTTGATCTTATCTGAGAGAAAAATAAAATGAACAATACAAATTGTAAGCCCAAATGACTTAGTGGGCTATAAACAACACAAGTTGTACAGTTATACAGAGTAGCCACCAACTAAATTAGTAATTTAATGTAGCAATAACAAACTGCAGGCACTGACAACCAAACTCGTTCTGGTGAACATATCACATGAGATTTCAGAATAGTGATCACAACCTCTAAAACCAATTAGGAATGACAATAGCAGTAGCAGAAAATTGAATAGAGGATACAAACAAGGAACACAAAACAAGATTAAATCACACTAAAGATGAAATCCATAATACTTTTACAAAACATGCCGTTGGTAGTTCTCCTACCTTGTCTCTCCACTTTTCAAAAACATAGAAACCCTTATTCCTCCAGCCTGAGTGATCGGCTCAGATAATCACAAACAAATGACATAGTTAGCTATATGCCTTATCCTACTCATAGATAGTTACCTCTAACTGGCTAAGAGATAGGATAACTGGAGACCGGTCACCATCAGTTTGTACCGCCCAATCGTCTTTATGTACCAATCCCAGGGCCTACTCCCAAGGATATTAATCATATTCATTGAGAACATAGAATATATCCAACAATAATTCATAGCACAAATCAAAATGCCATGTTAACATCATTACAACAAATCCAGCACTATGTTGGTTTCCAAGGAGACATGGCGATATAATAAATACTTCAAAATCACTTTTTAGCTTTCTCAACACAATCGCCATTTCAGATAAAGCAATATTGAACAAAATCAACAAGATGTGCTCAGTAAGAAGGGGCAATGTGGAGTACTATTTTCACAAGCAGTTATTTACTCAAAACCTATGCACACACGTAAAATTCAATAATTTTGGACATAAATGAATCTCATGTGAGCATAGGTCAATAATCACTGAGGAAGAGACAAAAGGCAAAATCAAGATTATCACAATAGCCAAGAGTCGCTGATTAATATAGAATAACAGCAGCAACGATCGGTATCAACACCAATAGAATCAGGTAATAGTGATACTCTAACAACTACCTATGTTCTTTTCCAAGCAATAAAAGCTAATGTAAGCTCACCTGACAATTCTTGTCAAACATCGCCCTTTTGACTTTCCTCAATATCCGCGTCCCCATTACCTAATTTATTAAACAAAGTGTTAGAACTTGATTCCAACGTTATCAGATTACTTGTTAAATTGTTATAAGTTGTTGTTCCTAAAAAGTCTATGTAGGTCCTATTCATGTGGTTGGCTCCCAAGGACGGGTTACTCTCAGCTACATATATATAACTCCATTATAACTTTCAACATTAGTATGATAAATCACTTAACTCTCATAATCAAGTCCTAAAGTTGGCATATCTCTTCTACTCTTCCTCAATAACATCTATTTAATCTACCTTATTTTATTTAAGTTTGTTCCAAGTAAAATTCGGGTGGGGGTTTACAACTGGAGGTTTAATCCTTCAAAAATCACATTCATGTTGTTCAAGTCAAAGTTCAAATCTCGAGCTCAAGTTAACTCAACCCAATTCAAATCGATTCAAGGTAAATTTAATCTGATAAAATTGAAATTTATCCAATTGAATTAAATCTAGTTCGACACAAGATTTAATTTTGGCCCGAACACGTTCAAGATGAAGAGCTGAAGATTCTGCCTGTTGACCATCGTTGACCACCACCAGAGCTTATCTGCCACCACCTGGAGCTGTACCTCACTTTACCCGACCAAACCCCCAAGTCAATTTTCACTTTTGCTACCTCCCCGCCGATCAATTCATCCCAAAACCGCCACGCTGCCGCCACCCACCGCCACACCTTTTTCTTCAAAATTTTCCCTCCTCTGACCTCCAATCTCCGAACCGAAGGTACCAGGATGTTCCCCACAATGAGGTCTACACAACTAACCCAAGATTTCAAAGCTTCAACTAGTGAACCAACGAACCTATTTCCACCGTCCACCTTCTACCACCAGCCACCGAATTCTTCATTTTTCTTGGCCATTTTTAAAAAACTTTAATATGGTCGTGTTCCTATTGAGGTAAGGAACAAGATGATTGGTTTAGATTTCAATTTCAGACTGAAACGGAGTAAAATCGCATTGAAGTGAGGAAGGGTGCATTGGTGAGAATTTGAGAAACTTTCGTCCTTAACTATAAATGTAACTAAAATTTGGTCTATTTGCACAAACAACCCAAAACTTTCCACCACCTACATTTCCTCCCAAAAACTTTTAACCACCTTACATTTAAGCCCACACCTCTCATTTCAACCTCCAAACTTCTGCTTATTATATTTTAACTCCCATAACTTTTAAATTTTAGAATGTTAAGTCCAACTAAATTAAATTTTCAGTTCTCCTAGTTTCCATAATTTTTTATTAACCCTCCCAACTTAAATTGTTATTTATTTAAGCCTAATTTCAAAGGTCATACTATTCCATCTTCCTAATTATTATTTCTTTTTAAAATTCAGGGTGTTACACGAGTGCATGTGAATAAATTGCAAACTTACCCTACTAAAGGTATTTTATGTAGTTAAAATATCAAATACCCCACCTAGTCTAAGGTGGTTAAATAATGGACACTCCTGGCCCGCATGAGTATAAACTGTGAACGGCGCCTCCCTTCAAAATGTTATTTTCTTTGAACTACATTATGACTTGATCCCTTTATTAGATACATAGGCAACTTAAATATTCTCTAAATTCAGTCATGAGTTTATTTTAAATTATGTTCTTCCTTTGTTTTTTTTTAAAAAAATAAAAGAGGAAGAGAAACGTTGTTTAGTTATTTTTATTAAGTTAGAGTTTTTTTTTAAGTTAGAAAAAAAAATAGTCCAGTTGTTTTTATTAGTTTGAGTTAATTAAAAAAAGTTTGTTTAGTTGTTTTCATTAAGTTAGAGTTTTTTTTTAAGTCTAAAAATAAAAATAAAAATAGTTTAGTTGTTTTTATTAGTTTGAGTTAATTAGTTTGTCGAGTTAAAAAAACTTATTTAGTTGTTTTTATTGAGTTAGGGTCATTTTTAAAGTTAAAAAAAATTAAATTAGTTGTTTTCATTAAGTTTTAGTTTTTTTAAGTTAAGTATAATTGTAGTTTAGTTGTTTAAGTTAATTAATTTGAGTTTAAAAAAAAAAAAGAGTAGTAGTGTTTGTTTGGTCAAAAAAATAAAAATAATTATTAAAAGATTGCAAGATAGAAAAGAAAAATATCTTCTATTATGTAATCTCAAAAAATTATAAATGTAGCATAGTTAATTAAAAAAAAAAAGTGCAAAGAGCAAAAGGTTCTAAACAAATTTCAAGTAAAATGACTTAAATTCTTCAATTCTTCATTAACAGCCTCCAAGTGTTCCATTGAAGTTTGCAAATTCTCAATCACTTTATTCCTCAATGGATGTGTATTCTTGATCGCAGCAATTTTCTCTTCAATCTCACGAATTTCAACTTGAACACTTTGAAAAAGTTGTTGTTGGCATTTTAATGATGAAGTCAAGTTCTTCTTGCATTCTTTCAATTTTTCTAGCTCCTTCCCAACACATTCCAACTCTTCTTGGGTGGATTGAATTTGGTTCATTTCTTTGCTTTCTCTAGTTTGAGCATTATAGAGACGACTTTTGGCCTCATCTAGTTGTTATGCAAGAATTTCGTTGGATGATTTCTCAAAAGATGCTGACTTTACCTCATCATAAGCAGCGACCTTGTCAAAAAGTACTTGCAATAGTTCTTTCACATTGGAGATGTCAAATTTGTTGATGCCCCTCATTGACTTAAGCACAAATTGAACACTATCTTTGATAGATGAGATGGAATCAAGTGGAGTATTACTATTCTCTTGCGAAGGCCATCCCACAATATTTGAAGATACTCTTTTTGCTGATTAAGTACAAATTTCTCACCTTCAAATACTAAGACCATAGCACAAAGAAATGGTTGTTTAGCTTTCACATTATGGAGTGCCTCATTCTACATGGTTGTGTCAATTGAAGCATTTGTGGCCAATATGTTGGGTCCCATGATTTATCCTTGGCTACCTTGGGATGTCTCATCTTCATCAATATTAATAATTTCATTTTCCAACTAAAATATTATATGATTGAGTGAGCAAATATCCAAAAAGGGGCTTATTTAAAGAAGAAGAAAAAAGATGGAGAAAAGAAAATAACCTCTTTGGCAAAGTTCTCTATTGGCAAAGAATCACTTAGCTTTAGAGATTTGGGACCTTTTTTAAGCCTTTTTCAATGACGACCTGCATTACTACTGCTGCTCATTTCTAAAGGATGAGGATTCCTTTTCTTTTCTTTTGGAAGCTCAATATCTTCTAAGTTGGGAGGATTTTGAATAGTTTGAGCAGATGGTCTATCCCCTTTATCATGACCCTTGTCCTTAAGAGAAATTTTGATTGATTTCAAGTTGATCAATTGTACAATATCTTCATCAAAGTAATCTCCATGAATTTTAGTCCACCATTTTTTGTAAGCATCCGAAGAGAGTTTTTTTGTATTTGGGGGCACACAAGGAAACCATATTGTAGACATAGAATTATGCAAAATGCATAAGCGCCAATAGCGAAGTCTTTCATCCAAATCAACTATGCATATGTCGTGAGCGAGAATTCCAAGAACTTCTTAACAATATCCAGATGATTGAAGTGATGAGGACTATAAGGTTCAATAATAAAGTAGTCACCTTGCCAAAAAGGAAGATAATTTGAGCGAATCAATAAAGTATTTTTGCTTCAATTCTCTAGCCTTGCCAACATCAATATACGGAAGTCCTTTGTCTTTGGTAATCATAGTGCAAGTTAGGAAACAAAATCCCCTTTGTGAATTCTCCTATGGGCCTCCTTCGAATCATAATATTTTGCGCCTTCTTCACCAGAATAAATCACCATTTTTGGGCCACATATTGTTTGACAAACTTGATGATGTGTTTTGAAGTAATGCTCCAATCAAGCTTAAACAAAGTGGATGGAAAAAAAAGAATAGACATGACTCGGCCTCGAGGAACCTGAAATTTTATTCAAACCATTGTAGATGCTGACTAAAACTAGAATAGCAAGACTAGCCTTCCTACCGATAGCCATGATACATGCTATCTTGAAAGTGTTGGGATGTATTGAATTGATATCATTAGTAGGAACAACAAATGAGCAAAGCCAAATATGCAGCCAAATATGTTTCTTCTCTCAAGTTTCCAGGAATCCCAAGTTTTAAAAATAATACCTCCTCTGGAGTAGACCATTTTCCATGAACGCCAAAATCACCAAGAGGATTATGTGCCGAACTGTCTTTTTCTCCTTGTGTGGTGGTAGTTAACGGTATTATATGACTTTTCAAGACCAATACTTCACCTATTTCTCCATAGTAACTTGAGAAAGTTGACCTCCATGAGCACTCCTTTGAAGTAAATGATGAGCTTGAAATAAGTATTTGCAAAAATTGAGAATAAATTTATTTCCTGTTTCGTCAACTCCAGTAACCTCCTTAGCACAAGGAATCACTTCATTATAAAACATTTCAGCTATAGAGAGGCCTGCAAGGTTGTGCAAATCCAATAGCGATACAAATAATTCTCCAAAGGAAATAAAAAAAGTATTTGTAAGTGGACAACATACCTCGCAAAATGCTTTGATAATCTCATAATTTCGATCATATATGAATAATGAAGTACATACTAGATCATATACTTGTGTGACAATCAACTTGTGCTTTCATCGACTAAGGATATCTTTAGTCCACTCCTAGTATCCTTTAATATAATGGATTTCACCATTAAATTGAAAAGTTTCTCCCCACTTGGCTTTTCCCTCAATAATGCTGCGACCCAATGTTGGCAAAAGAATTGATTCGTTTGATTGTTGACGATGAATTAGTTCATTTGGAGGATAATGATGAGTTGCCCTTAAGCCTACACCTAAGAAGTTTTGATCTCTCAAAACCATTCCTTAATATGAAGTGAATTAGTCAACCATGGCCACTTTGTTGCGTATCTATCAATAAGTGGATTATAAGTAGTCAAAAGTGTGCCTTTCTTCATAAGTTGACTCTCTCCATCCAGAATAATCAAGTGTTGCACTCCGGGGGTGGATGAAACATCTTTAAAGTGAATCATGGTGCAATCTGCAAGGACACAACAAAAGTTAATCAAGTCGTTAAGAAAGAAAAGAAGAAGAAAATAGGATGTTTTAAGAAAATTGATAATCATAAAAGAACCAAGTAATGGTGGAAATATCCCTTAGTTTGATGAGTTACTTGAAATATACTCGTTAATTGATACGTTGGTGAAATTTGTGTTTTATTGATAATGGATGCCAAAGAATGACAGAGCAATCTTCCTTCAATTGTAACAATTGATCCTTGAATGAATGGAGTTGATAGTTGTGTGAATTCTATAAAACTCCTTTTGTCGAACAGTTAGTGTGTGAGGATAAAGAAAGGAATGAATAATTGAATGGAGAAGTGAATAAACCCAAATATTCCGACTCAAACTTTCAGAGCTTCTCCAAACAATTAGTCTGATGGAACGTTCTTTTTATAGTATGCTTTTCAAGAGTTCTATTTTGAATAAAATTAGGAATGAAATCCAAGTTCATGTTAATCTGATATTGTGAAGATAGAATGTTGATTTCAAAGGGATAATCAAGAATCTAGCTTACACAGATGAAGTCAAAATCACACAAAAAACATGACGCATGTCTTCTGTGTTTCTGTTTGGTTTGATATACTCCCCACAGCGACAAAATTTTAATGTCACATGTGTCCCATGGCCAATTTGATCATGTTTGGCAATTTTGAACGACTTGACCACGAAGATAGTTAAGGAAAAATTGACAATTGAGAATTTTTATTATCATGTGGGCCCATAATTATTTTTAAAAAAAAATTCAAAAGTTGAAGTAAAGCTTGCTGCCATGGATTTTGCTATAAAGAAGTAATTCTGGGCCTATCATGTGAACTGATATGGGCTTTGGTTCGGCCCACATATGTCGTTATATATAATATATTCTCAAATACTTCAAATCTCGTCTTTTTTGGGATTGATTTACATCCCTTAGCCAAGCCTTGAAGTGAAGGCATTTATAGACCTATTAAATTTTTGACTAATTGAGAAGTGACACATATAAAATAATATATTAAATATTAATTTAAAATTTTTTATTT
>JACGDI010005404.1:650736-662571 GCA_014898725.1 Jacaranda copaia | reverse complement strand
ATTTGATATTGATATTATCTTTTGATATTTGATATTATCAAATTAAATATATATGATGTTATTTCTTGATATTTGATATCATCTTATCAAAGAAATAACCTTTGAAAGGATTCAAGTTAATCTAGAAATCTTCCTTCAAACACCTATACAAATGGGTGATTCCAACTCATTTGACGCAGCACAAATTCCAGCAAAATAGAGAAACTTGGAAGGAGTACAGAAATTCTCTCAACCAAATTCAAGAAAATCCACAACATTTAAGGCGTTTTTTTGCGGAATTCAAATATTTTGGGCATTTAATTCAAGATCAAGACGTGAAATCCTCGAATTTGCGTTATTTTTATTCAAGAAGATCCACAACGTTCAAGGCGCTCTTCACGAAACTCATATATTTCTAACGTTTGATTCGAGACTAAGGTGCAAAACTCTCGAGTTGGCGTTATTCAAATCAAATTAGACATGAAAAAAAATTCCCCAATTTTGAGGTCCCCGTAGGAATCCCTGAATTCGGGGAATTTTTCCCTGTAGGGATGGGAATGGAGATGAAATTCTCCCCGAAACCTATTCGGGAATAGGGACGACCGGACGAGGATCATACTTCCTGCTTCGCGGAGTCCCTACCTTGCCATATTAATTAAAAAATATATATATTATATTTCATATATACTACTATATATACATTATATTTTATACTATATATATTTTATATAAAAAATATATATTATATTACATGTATACTATTATATGTATGTATATTATATTTATATAATATATTTCATATATACTATTTTTTAATACTTTTTTAGTTATTTCATATAATTTATAAGAATTTATTAATTATAAAATATAAATTAATAAAATATATTAATAGAGACTTAGTTATTTTTATGCACACATAAAAATATATTTTTATAAGAATTTTTTAATAAAATATATTTTTATGCATACATAAAAATATCTTGGGAATCCCCGTGGTGATTCGGGGAACGGGGATAGGGGGTGAAGTTTCCCCACGGTGGGAATCGAGAATGGGGACAGGGATAGGGTGGGGTTCGGGGACAGAGATGGAGGAGTAGCTCCCCATCCCATTCCCCGCGGGTGCCATCCCTAAATTAAATTTAAGGAAGATGCATGACGTTTTTTGCAGAGTTCATTAAAATCATGATCATATTTGAAAGAAAAGAATCAGAAAATTATATTAGAAATAGAATTCATAGTTGATTTATTGATTTATTTTAAATTTATTTCTACAATTTTTTTTTATTTTGTAATTTTAATTGTTGCAGACAAAAAAATTTATTGTCACACCAATAAAATATGAATAATTTTACTTGCAAATAAATATATCCAATCCATCATTCTTGCGGTTGGATTACCCACGAATATCGATTTGCCGGCATAAACGTAGTATTGTGGACTGAATTTACCAGCGGATCGGTTTGAATCATCGTTCCATTCACTGGTGTAGAGAATACTGCGATAACAAACATCACAAGATAAGAAAGTCCACTTGATTCTAATAAACATACGGCTATTAATTTCAACTTCTGCTGCAATAACATTCCACTTTATATGGATACACCCAAAAAGACAACACTACTCTGATCTCATCATCATCATTTATTGATAAAATATTTTAGAGCATGTCTTTTTTCTCATCGATCATGTCCGAATTTATTTAAATATAAATATAATTTAAAATTAATTTAGATCTTTCATTATATTCACATAATATTAATTTTTTCTCGTGGATCGTGTCCGAACTAATTTAAATATAAACATAATTTAATATCCAAACTCTTTATTACATTCACATGATATCATTAACTGAAAATAATGTGAAAAGTTTATATCAACTTCCTTCTATAAATTTTTCTGAGTGCAATGATCTCTTCTCGCATCTCAATTTTGGGATAGTTGCCCTAATCTGCGCTTAAAACGGCGTCGTAGATGATGACGGTTTGGCTTCTTGGGCTGATTCCCATTCCATTTTTTGTACAAGGCTTAAAATTAGGAGGCTTCAAAATAAAATGGCCCAAAAGCTTATCCAATGTGCGCTGCTGCTTTGATAGAAGTCTAATAAAAAGATCTATTGCAGCCATAAGTTTAATATTATTTTACGGTTACATGATTAATTGTTTTTAATATAGTTTAAAAAAGATAGATTGATATTAAAAATAAAAAAGATTAATTATTTTTACCATTAATCTTGTTAATGATCCACTAAGCTTCATTTTTATACATAATCACTAGTTCCAAAAACTCGAAAAGAATCTGAACTTCTTCTCCCATTTTTGGACAAAAAGATTTAAGTAATTTCTCAGTAAAATGTTGTTTTTGGAAAGAAGAGCAAGCAAACAAATTGAGTTTTTTTCAAATTTTTTTTCTTTTAAGGAGAATCATGACTGATTCCTCAACTATCTTATATGAAATTTGATTCAACAATTGATTTGTCCAAAAAAATGAAAGCTTACCACTTAATTACATATCCGTCCTGAAAGATGATTAACAGTATATTTGGCATAAAGATTTTGATGAGAAAAGGAGAAGAAAATACCAAAGAAAACAGTTTTTATTGTTTGGAAAATAAGAAAAATACTCAGCACTTTCATCACCTCCAATTTTTTCATTTCTTCTTCTTTCCCTTAAACAAGCAAACAAAATTAAAATTTTATATTTCTTAATTAATTTTATTTTTATTTTTCTACCAAAATCTTTAGACCAAACAAAAAAGTAAAAGTTTTTAACACAAGTGGCAATGATTGAGATTTCAAATAGCCAACCTAGTTTGTACTTGAATTTCTTTGTCTTTTTCTTTTTTTTTAAGAAAAAAGAAAAATAAGTAAATACGAACTTCGTGTTCCTTAATATGTATCGACATTATTTTCATTTTTTCGTCAAATTAAACAAGTAACCCATAACGAATGCATAAAAGTGATCGCGGCCTGGCCACTAAACTCATAAAATGTTCGTCCAATGTTTTCAACCAAAGGGCAAATCTCCTTAATTGTAAAAGCTATGGCAAAGCCAATTGCGACGCGGTCCAAATCACTAATTAGTAGCTGCAAAACTTTGGTGGGCGAAATGTTTAGGCCATCGCAGATTCACATGCAAAAATGTGCCAAATTGGGCTCTATTATTAAATAACAAATCTGTCTCACACTCTAATCACGAAACTTTTTGCTCAATAAGTGCTGAAGCTACCACACTATGCATGGACCAAACGCAACCCTAATTCCCATCCCCTAATTAGGTAGCCGTAGCACGTGGTGAATTTTCTACGATTCTATTCTACCTGTTGAGTCGGCGCAAATAACAGAGCACTTAATGTGGCTTTATTTATTTTCAGATGAAGAAGATGCACAAATTTCCAACATTTTGTTCATCTCAAAATTAATAAAATTATGTAACGTGTATATCCAATACAAAGCAAAATAAGTAGCTCAAAAATCCTCCAAATACAAAGAAAAAATATGAGGGATAAACTAATACAAAGCAAAATAAGTATGTAAAAACCAAAAAAAAAAAACTCATATAAAGACATTCTAAATGGGCTCCAAATGCCACCATGATATTTCTTTTATGATCCTTCATTGGCTATATTCTCGTACAATTTTCACTCTTGAATAGTTAGAATTCATTTTTCTTTCTACTAGGTGTGATAAACTTAATTGTTAGTGATTAATTAGTTAACTAGTATTGTCTCATTGTCGACATGTGTATATGAATATTAAAAAAAAAAAAAAGGTCACAGTGTATGTGTTAAGTGGTCTTTGACCCAACGTACAAGTTTCATACATAAAGTGTGAAGTCGTGCGTGAATTCGAATTTAACGGACTCCTAAATTACGTATTGAATTAAATAAATGAAATATAACAAGCCTAATCACCTATGCCTATATTAATTACTTAATTCGTTTGCAAAGAGGGCCAGATTAGTGATTATTGCCTATAGATGCTAAGCAGAATAGTTTACACGCTGTAACGCATGGAAAACAGGAATTGTATGTCCTGGAATTGGAATTAAAACGTTTCCATTCAAATTCCAAGTCTGTAACTCCAATTCTATCCGATTTCAGAGGCAGTATCAGTTTCAAGAAGAGGAAAGTTGACTTGCTCAAGTTCTGGATTTATTAAAAACTGTTACAGGCTGGTTTTTGTACCGTTTGCAAACTATTCACTGACGTAGGACAAAAATGCTGCTTCCAGAATCTCCTCACATATGTACAATGTACCATAATGAATCACACTTCACCGCAAAAGACTTAACCCCCACCCATAAACAAGGAAGAAGGAGAACAAAGAATAATAAATAACAATCCACCTCCTTCTGTCTTTTCCTCTTTGATATCTTCTTTTTTATTTCTTTTGATGATGTGAGTCTAAGAAAATATCTTTTTTAGTTGGATGCCTAAAAGTGTAGGTTTAGATCTCGATTCTTCAATCTTGCCTCCACAAATCAAATAACAGTTGGCGATATTTAGATTTGTTCAATAAAAAATATTTGATACTCAAATCAATTAAAAAAAGTATTCATGTGAGATATACAGTAGATGGAGAAAGAAAACACAACTAAGTACGTACAAATGTTAAAATATATATAATTAAGCACGTACAAATGTTAAAATATATAGTATTTATAGATTCTGTTTTTGATGCGTACGCCTTGATTGAGATAGCGTAATTAGCATAACTAATTCAACGAACAAAATTATCAGATCGACACTTGATTAGTATTAGATCTGCTCAATTTGAATATATATCCAACACAAATTTCAAAAATATCATTAAATATTCATTTTATTGATAACTCACTTGAAATTATCCATGGTTTCTTTAAAAAAAGAAATTTGTGGCATGCCTCTTTCGACGAACTCAAAGTCAAGTACAACGAAATAAATTACGGGCTTGGATAAGCCTAACAAACAATGGATGCACATATAAAAGATAGAACAGAACCAGCTATTGCTTCAACCGGAATGTATAGACAGAGAGAAACAAAATACAGATATCTTCTCTATTTCTCCTCCTCCTTTTTCCTAGCAAATTTCTGCTTATCACAAAGCAGATTCTTTTATCATAGACTCATCAAACTTGTGAATCAATACCAATATGTGCATTGCTGTGTTCATGTGGCAAGCCCACCCTCTCTACCCTTTTCTTCTCTTCCTTAACAGAGATGAATACCATAACAGGCAAGTTCCATACCCTCTTAAAACACACACACACCAGAAATGCATTAAAACTGTTGACTCTGGTTACGTTGGAAGTAATTGCTATGTGTTTCAGGCCTACAAAGCCAGTGGGATGGTGGGAAGGTGGTGAAATATTAGGCGGAAAAGATGAAGTCGCCGGTGGGACATGGCTGGCCTGCTCAAAACAAGGTAAGGTGGCTTTCCTAACAAATGTGCTGGAGCTCCGTACTCTCCCTGAGGCTAAAAGCAGAGGAGACCTCCCCGTCCGTTTCCTAGAGGTATACATACACATACACACACACACACACACACACACATATGTATGCAACTATCAGTTTCTCTTTTCTTCTCACGCAATCATCTGTTTTGATGGAGGGGCAGAGCAATAAGAGTCCAAAGGCATTTGCAGAGGAGTTGGTGAAAGAAGCAAATCAGTACAATGGTTTTAACCTGATTGTGGCTGATCTTGCTTCGAAATCCATGGTTTATGTCTCAAACAGGCCTAAAGGGGAGCCTCTTTCAATCCAACAAGTTCTTCCAGGCATTCATGTCCTTTCTAACGCAAAGCTCAATTCTCCATGGCCTAAGGTTTTTATAGTTTTCTTCGCTCATTAATCCCTTCTTCAAAAGAGTTTGCTCAAGTAACTTTCTGCTTTCTCAGGCCGAACGGTTGGAGCTAAACTTCAAACTGCAAATTGGTCGATACAGTGAAGGGGAAATCCCTGTGAAAGAAATGGTGGAAAAGTTAATGAGGGACACAGTAAAAGCTGATGAGAGCAAGTTGCCAAATATATGTTCACCTGACTGGGAATTTAACTTGAGCTCCATTTTTGTTGAAGTGGAAACCCCATTGGTAATTACTTATATGATGATACAAGCTGATTAAGCTTCATATGTATGTGTGTGTGTGTGTGTGTATTGATTTAGCTTATTGATCGTGGCTTTGATAATCAACAGGGGAGGTATGGCACTCGAAGCACTGCTGCATTGGCTGTAAAAGCTAGTGGAGAAGCCAGCTTTTATGAGATTTATCTCGAGGGAGACACATGGAAGCAGCAAACCTTGAACTACCATATTCAGAAACTGAAATTTTAAAGAGAAGTCATCTAAGATACGTGTTAATACATTTTATGTTATTCGTATTGCTATATAGTTTAGCGGAATGCAATTTCTTTTAAAACATTAATCTCTTCTCAGGGTGTATTAAAACAAAATTTGTACTATTAATTGACAATTGGCACGGCGTATTCCACCATACAGCAATGCAATTGTACTTCATTTGGGTCCTGAGGGTTAATGGAAATAATATATCAAGTAAAATGGTTACATAATTAGATTGTCAGATATTTACCGCTTATTTTGCATGACAGATTACCCATGGCTTTATTTGTTGATAACTTTTCAAAACATTTTCCAACCCCATAATAAAAACAAATAAGCCATCACGTTCCTTCAATCCATTATTGAAACACCTATGACCTATCAAAAATATTAAAAAAGCCTCCCCC
Organism: Jacaranda copaia; assembly: GCA_014898725.1. Taxonomy (NCBI): domain Eukaryota; kingdom Viridiplantae; phylum Streptophyta; class Magnoliopsida; order Lamiales; family Bignoniaceae; genus Jacaranda; species Jacaranda copaia. Next base: position 655,869 of record JACGDI010005404.1, on the reverse strand, counting down.
TTCACCTTTTTTTCACATTCCCCAATATTTCAAACTAGATATACATATACATGTGTCATTGCGAATATCAATCATTACAACTATATATATATATATATATTTACAATAAAGAAGAAAAAAATCACCCTTTCACCACATTAACCCAATAAAAGCTGCACGGATATGACATTTCAGCAACTTTTATACTCTATTAAAACAGTAACAAATATATCATTTTTCTCCAAAACATTTTTCACCAACCCTATTGCTAAAATTCATTCAAAACATTTTTCCTAAAACACCCAAAATATAACCTAACAAACCCTATATATCACATTTATCAAGAGAAGAAAAAGATACAGAACCTGGGCAAGTTTTTCTTTTTATTTTCATGTTTTGTCTTGTGTAACTAATTGGTTTCTAATGTCGCTCTTTTATATAGCAAATCTTCCAGCTGTAGTAGTAATACAGTTTATTTGGGCCACAACAAATTAGATAAAAGACAAGAATGCAGGCAGTGGATCTAAGATCTCATGGAAAATACATCATCTGGAAAAATGGGCAAAAACTCAGCCAAGAACCACATCAAATCGATATCCAGTAATGATCGATGCCAATTGGCACACGAAACTTTGAGCTATGCAACCGCAAAATGTGGAAGCAACAGTACTGCAAGCCACAAGTGCAATATAAATTATCTTGCAGGTCTGTTTACCCATTATCGCTAACATTGTGTTGCTCCATCCAACTGCACAGAGCCAGAAAATCATAAAAAATAATTGGCACATAAATGTCTGATTTACTAGCAAGATTCTAACTAATATCATCAATCAAAATTGGAATAAAGTTACCATGTAGTGCAGGCTTATCCACAGTTCATCCATTACATAAGTTATACAAGTATAAATACAACACCTTTCTCGGCTATTCCATCAGATTTCTCATATATTGGACAAATCATCACCATCAAGCCAAAGAAAACAAGACATCAAAAATAGATAGATAGAGAGAGAGAGAAGACTAGAATTAATATGCACAAAGCAAGAAGACTAGAATTAATATGCACAAAGCAATAATTGGAGGAACTGACCCTTTCATTAGAAGCTACCACAATTAAGTATCAATAGTCTAAAAAGTCCACAAAAGCAACAGAGTTAATCCCATACTATAAACTACTAAATGTTGCTAGACACATGGGGAAGGTGAAGTAAAGCCCGTCTGTGTCTAGAAAATCATCCACATATACTAACAATGTCAATGCCATGAAACTAACATATGTTGGAGCCAAGCATCATAATTCTTGCCAAAAGAATCTCATCTCCATGACAGCACTTAATCATCATCTTCCTCCTACATCAAATTGAACAAAAAATTCTTGTAAACTTGACTGCTTACTCTCAATGATCAATTACAAAATTTGATATTCCACAATGCAACTGACCTCTCCACTGCCTTCCTCATCTTCCTCGTCATTAACCTCTGACTTTGACTTGTCAGACTCATCATCACCACCTCCAGCCTACCACAATGCACAAATGCCACTTCAGCAGGTTGCAGATTAAACAAAGAAAAAACATCTAGCATACTACACTAGCATATAAAAAGATACACTAGTGTAAGTGGATTACCAATTTTCTGTTGTAGGCTTCCATCTTCCGATCATATTCCTCCTTTCGCTTCTCTGCCTTCGCCACAAATGGAGCTTTTTCCTGATTTTTTAAAGAAAGAAGATAAATTATCAACAGAGGCCTCAGATATTTGGCATCTGTAACATATAGTGAGTTACCTCCTCACTCATTGACTTCCACTTATCACCACCAGCTTTACCAACCTACAATTGCCCCATTAACAGTATCAGATATCACAAAACGAAACTAAAAAACATCATGGCAGAGTGAGCAACTCACAGCAGCAACTGATTTGTTGTTAGGGTGCTTTTCCTTATATTGCTTCCTAAAGTCTTCCCTGTGATCATATAACAGATTAAAGGTTTTTCACAACAGAGTAAGGTTCTTCACAACAAATACAAGGATCAGGAAGTACAATGGGGCAAAGTAGGATTTGCATACATGAAAACAAAGAAAGCACTAGGAGGCCTTTTTGGCTTGTTGGGGTCCTTTGCTGCTTTCTTCTCCTTCTTTGACTTCTTTTTCACAGCAAGCCTAATATTATCATCACAGAGTTAACGATGATTTATAAGTTTCACCAAACAACCAAACAAAAGGGAAAAACTAAAATCATATACAAAATAAAACAGAAACCCAAAACAGATCCCCCAAAAATCTCTATCCAATAGCTTAGTTCCAAGTATTTACTGAAAAAGAGGAATAAAAACTGAATGAAAACAAAAGCATAAATAAATAACAAAATTGTCGTCGGTTTGTGAATAATAGTACGATAACAATCTTGTTAAAAACTCCCACCGATTACCATCATCTTAAATACATAATTTGGTGAATAACACAAAAGCAAACGCATCCAAATAATTCTGAGATCAACTTGAGTCATCTTTTCTGCAAGGCTCAATTAAAAACTAAAATAGGAAATGCATAGTTTTTCTCCATCAATGTTTTATTAAAATGTCTACTCATTAGAAGTATTTGTTTTATCATATATTCAACAAAAACAAAAACAAACAATTTATTAAAATGTCAACTCATTAAAACTGTTCGTTTTACCATATATTCAGCAAAAAGAAAGACAAACAAGGAAAACACATCCACAAAAATAAAACCAAAAAGTACGAGCTAAAACACATAAATCTAAGTCTACCTCATTCAAAGTAACTTCCAGACAACCAATCTAAAAAGCATTTTAAAAAATAAAAATAAATAAATAAATGACACCTCTACAAGTTGACTTACTCTCGGATCCATCAGGGAAAAAACACACTGTTAAATCTATTTAAAAAGAATAAATAATTCAAAAAACAGAAAAACAGAATAAAAAAGATACACAATAAACTGACGCATCTAAATCTGAGGTTGAATCATTTTGCGCATTTGCTAACAAAAATTACAAAAATCACTATAATAGACTTCATTAAACAAATAGCTAAAACTGACCAAAAAACAGAAAAAAGAAAAAAAATCGTAACAACGCCAAATAAAACTAGAAAATAACCAGATAGATTAATTAACATCTCAAGCTCGCTGATGCAAGGATGCCAACGAAAACGAAATTACAATAAAACAAACCGAAACAAAAACTACGAAAAAAGAAAATATATCGTTCACCTGCTGTCCGCCTTCCTCGAATCAGCCTTCGATTTTCCTCCTTTCATCGCGAAATCCTTCAAACAAAACAGAGAATCGGATTTAAAAACTGCTATAATTTCTGAAAAAAGAAAAAGAGGAAAAATACGGAAAACGAAAGCAAATCAACCCAAACTCACCTCAACAGCAGCGAGCTAGGGTTAGGGTTAGAGGCGCTTTTTTTGCGTTTTTTCCAAACTTGCGAGAGGGGAAAGCAAGGAGGCGGGTTTGGGGGATAGGGAAGAGGTTAACGTGTCGTGGTTATTATAAGGAGGAGTTGAAACAATTCAAAACTGATCCTTCAAATCGCGAATTCAACAAAATATAAGCGGGGTTTGGGACTTTAGGCGGGACAAAAAAAATTTGCCAAATCATTTGCATATCTTCATTTGGGCCGACCCGTATTATCATTTAGTATGAGGGCGAAAAGAAGAGCTACATGAAATTAATTTTCATCTACGGTAAAAAGTTCATAAAAGAAATCCTCAACAATCGTTGTAGCTTATTGAAAATTATATTATTTTTAGTTTCTCGTTTAAAAATAATATTATCATAATTATTTCTTAAGTAGTTACTCGTTTTTTGAACATAGAGATAAATTATTTATTTAAGTTTTATTGATTTTATTGCAATATGATTAAATCATTCAATATTATATCCGTAATCCAATCTTTTAATGTTGAGTTCAATTCTTTTAATCAATGACAAACTACCACACGAAATTGGATTCTATTTGAATTTGAATTTGCTGAACAGTTCAAAACATTTAAAATTATAGTACAACTATTGATAATTAATTAATGTGTTAGATGAGAAGTTAAGTGCCAATTGGATATGTTTTTAAAGTCATTTTCTATTTTTCGTCCAGTTCAAAAAGTAAAAATTCAGTTATGAGGTTAGATTTGAAAATAAAATATTGTTTGAATATTTTTTTAAAAAATGAAATAATTGTATAAGATTGAGAATATGATGTATTTGAATGTTGTTGCGATTTTATATTAAAAACTGAATAAATGAGAATATGAGAAAATAAAGTGTAAAAATAGAAAGAAAGTGTAAGAGTGTGTTTAGAAAAATATGTTGAGAACAAAAATTTATGTAAAAATGGGAGAGGAGTTTATATAATTTTTCTATTTCAATTTTTTAGAGTGATATGGGATAGTCTAATAGGCCCAACAGGCACAATTTCAAATAATAAAACCCATGAGGCCCCAAATAATAAGTGTCTGGTCGACTTGAATCGATCCCTTGTGATAGCATTCATGGTTGACCTGCATCGACTCCACGTGGCAGCATCCGCAGTCGACCCGTATAGACTTCAGGATCAAGCCACGCATGCAAGCTCTCATCTCTGGTCGACACGAATCGACCACCGAATCATCCATATTCGCTTATCTAGCAGGTCGAATATTTCCACGTCGATGACACGCGGCAGCCGGTGTAACTACTGCCAACAACTTTGACAACCCTGCTAACAACTTTGATCGACACGTGCCCCTTCTGGCACGATTATTCGAGAAAGCTGGAGATTTAGACAACTGGCACTGTATCAGATTTTGAATATGAAATGACTTTCAACCCCCTGGCAGTAGAAAAGGACTATCACACCTAATAAGGGTATTTGGGTAAAGTCATGCCCGTGTAAAACTATAAATACAGCAGGCCCAACTGCGCTCAAGGTAATGCCATTTTACACTATTCACTGCATACTCTCCATATATTCTACTCCACCTAAACTAACTTGAGTGTCGGAGTGCCTTAGCGGGGGGCATCTCGGCTAGTTCACGTGTGTTCATGGTTGAAGATCTCAAGCCCAAAAACACTCAAATCCATCGGAGTACTTGATCTTTCAGCTCGTAGCAACATCATTTGGCGCCGTCTGTGGGAAAATTTTGAGATT